>CM042016.1:35929607-36117107 GCA_023525715.1 Cichorium intybus | reverse complement strand
ATATATATATATATATATATATATATATATATATATATATATATATATATATATATATATATATATATATATATATATATATATATATAGGAATAGGTTCAAATGAGAACCATTAAAAAATTGTGAACTAAAGGAATTAATCTAGGCCACATATGAGTTTACGATGATTTGATCTAAGGGTTGTGGGGTTTGATCGTCTACAACGCATTCACATTAGTTAACCTCCTTATATGTATAACCCTCTGATTAATTGCGTCAAGGGCCGAGATTGGTTATCACGGTTCTCCACTTTTTAATGGTTCACATTTGAACCCTTCCATATATATATATATATATATATATATATATATATATATATATATATATATATATATATATATATATATATATATATATATATATATATATATATATATATATATATATATATATATATATATATATATATATATATATATATAAAGAGGGAGAGAAAGAGAGAGAGAGAGAGAGAGAGAGATAAAGTGAGAGAGAGAGAGAGAGTAGGCCGGTTGGAAAACAAACAACCAATCAGAAAGATAGACGTAACTAAGCCCACGTGAAGTGGTTACAATAACGTAGCTCACAATAACCTAAGCCACTAGGAAAGGAGCACCAACACATTTAGTCACACACATACATTATGAACGAGCTATTAAAAGCTCTACTACTTCGGTTACCAAAAGTGATACTTTGAACACAAAAAATTCGAAGGTCATCTTCGAAAGAGTTAAGACTTCGACAAAAAGTTTGACCTTCATGTGGTTCTTGATGAGAATTAATAAGACAAACATTTTGACAAAGGAAGCATAGTAATCAAAACACCAAGAATGAATCATGGAACAATATCTTGCAATACAAGAAACTTAAACGACCATGACGAGAAAAACAATATAGCTTTTGAAGCATTGAAGACGAAAAGAACCCAAAGGAGAGTTCATCTATCAGTACCACACCCACAACTTCAATCAAGCAATATGTTCTTTCTTAGCCACCAAGAAAAAATTGCAAACCATAAAAGGGTTTCTTCCATGTGCTTTGTGTTGCCAATAGGAGTGTAGATAGAGGAGAGAAGATTACGAGGTTTAGGACAAGTATTAGGTACCTTCCTCAAGGGATGCCTTATACAATGTATAAATTGTAGATATTATCTTTTCTCCAACTTTTCTTGACTATTATTTTAATATGATAATTCAAACTATAGACATTTATTGCCTAGATGGTCTTTCTTTTTTATTTTTAGGTTTACTAATTATTTTCTAATGAAAACACTGTCCCTTAATTATTTATTCTTGGTTTTCATATTGAGGTATGTGTGTAACTTAATAGTCCCATTTTTTATTTATTGTGTCACTAACTTGTTATGTCGGTGGACGTATTTCCAAAAAATTACCACTTGAGCTTCATTTCCCTTGAACTAAAGTTACCATAGTTTACGATAATACAAGCACCATGTACATAGTAGCCAATCCAGGTCAACATCGACACATTAAACACATTGAAATAGACATCCATTTTGTAACTGAAAACGTTTCTAAATGGAAAGTACATGTGCTACACATTCCATTGCGATATAAAATTGTTGACATAGAAATGTTCTTCCCCGCGTTCTATTTGATGACTTCCAAGACAGTCTCAACACCTGAATGCTTCTAACATTGACTATAGGGCACTATTATGTATAAATATCTTTTACTTTGTACCTTATCATAATTATTTATATTTTTCTTATAGAAAGGCAGTTTTATGAATAGAATAAATGGATTCTATTATCACCGGCAGTTTTATCTCATAGTCGGTCTCACAGTTAGGCATGCTTATACCATTACGCTCACGAGCACAATCTTAGATAACCATGTAGCAAGAAAGAATCTTTAACATTATATTATATTCAATATATTCTAGATCCGACACCTCTATACTAAATTGGAGACAATTTAATGTCTCCTTCATTTCTTCATATTTTTTCTCTATAATGTATTGATGATCGTTTTTGGAGTATGTATTATATCTTTTCCCAAGGTAATAGGTTTGGTTGTATGTATTTTATGTTTCTGTCCTACTTGGAATTTTTTTTGACATCAACTGGATTCTGAATGACAACATATAAAAATGATAGGAATCATGGTAATTAAGGTAGTAGGAAAGGTTTCAACAAGTGATCACCATGGGTTTAGGGGTGTTTGATATGGGACTTAATGTGGAAATGAAGAAAAAGAAAGGAAAGGTGGGAATGAAGATGATCGGTGGAGATGGTGGAAGGAAGAAGATCTAGTGGCTCGTCTATACAAGTTGGGGATGGAAAAAAAGAGTATAATGTTAGCATGCATAAATGGATGTTGATGGGCCATGACACTAATCCATGTTTTTGGTATGTGGGATCCTACCATGGTGGGGTGACCTTTCCCACTACCCTTAACTGAGATATTTAAGTCCAACTACCTTTTTCTAAAACTACTGTCAACCATCAGTTATTGTTAATCTCAATGATAAATTTTGGATGGAACCGTTATATCTTACATCTATATGGAATTTATCTATAATTTTGGGCTCTTGGATTTTGTTAGACGACGAAAAAACAACATTTAGATAATTTCATCATTGGCTTTCGATTTCTTTCCTACTTTTTCATCGGATTATCATAGAGTAATTTTCATTTTTCTAAAATTATGTATCGAAATAGTACTTAAGGATAATGTCAAAATTGGTCCAATTTAATATTTAAAGTATTGATTATCCTACATAAAAATCCCTAAAGTAAAGTGCATCAACTCATATTTGGCTAATTTTCTAAATTATAAATACTTATGGTGATAAAATTAATATATGCTTATTTGACCACAAATGTAAAAATCTCAATAATGTAGTATACAAATTTGTTAGGATGCAGAGTTTCATCAACACTTGACTTATTCCCATCACGAAGACCAAGCATGGGGTGTCTAGACGTCAGTTGTTCTGAATCGCTGAATCTTCGGTATCGAGGCCCATTTCGTAACTTGATGTATATCATGGTATGCACCATACCGAACATTGCTCATGGATTAGGAGTTGTGAGCAGAGTCATGTCCAATCCAAGGAAAAAAAACATTGGGAATGAGTCAAGTGGCTGTTACGCTACTTGAAGGGGACTTTTGAGGTCGCCTAATGTTTCAAAAATGGTAGTCTTGGAAGGATTTATTGATACTAATTTGGGGGGTTGTATGGATTCAGGAAAATCACTATTGGTTATGTTTTCATAATCGGATGTACGAAAATTAGTTAAAAGTCCATGTTATAGAATAGTGTAGCTATTTCAACCACATACGAAACGTGCATAACGATTACTGAAGCAAGCAAAAAGCTTATTTGGTTGAAGAACTTCATATCAGAATTAGGGATGCAGCAGGAAGATTATTAGTATGTTGTGACAACCAGATATTGCTCATGGTTGGGATGGTGAGTAGATTCAAGTCGAATCCAAGGAAATAGCATTGAAAAGGAGTCAAGTGGTTGTTACGCTACTTGAAGGGTACTTTTGAGGTTGCTTGATGTTTCAGAAGAAAATGAGTAGTCTTGGAAGGATTTTATTAATGCTAATTTTGCGAGGTTATATGGATTCGAGAAAAATCACTACCGGTTATGTTTTCTAAATAGGAAGTACGAGAATAAGTTGGATGTCCTTGTTATAAAAGAGTGTTTCTTCTTTCCACCGTAGTAGTAGCGTATATGGCGATTATTGAAGCAAGCAAAAACTTTATTTGGTTGAAGAATTTCTTAACTAGGGATGAGGCGGGAAGATTATTTACTACGTTGTGAGAACGAAAGTGTAGTTCACTTGACAAAGAATCTAGTGTTTCGTAGTAGGACGTAACATATTCAAATGAGGTACCATTTAAGCAGAACGTGGATCAATGGTTGAACTCTAAACTTGAAAAAGATCATTGGTTCGAAGATTCCAATAGAGATGTTTACCAATGTTGTTATCACTAAGAAGTTGAAGTTGTGCTTTACTGCAACTGGTCTTCTAAAAGTTTCAAGTGAAGACGTGACATAGAACAAGAGAAGGTCATGAGAGGAATTATATAGAGACTACAATTGTTGTCCTGAGTCGTTGAAACTTCAGTATCAAGGTGAAATGTAGTTAAGCTAGCTAGAAAAGTTGAGGTGCCAAGTCGGCAAACTACAATGACAAAGTGGACTGCAATTTTAGAGAATTAGAAGAATACGAGGTGCAAAGAATATGAGGTGCCTATTTCCAGGATAACTGTAGTGACAAGTAAGGGTAAGCTTGGTACTCGCCGACCAAGACCGAACCCGAGTCGGATCGAAATAGAGAAAAGATAAACATTGGAACCGAGTACCGACCAAAGGAGCACTTAGTCCTCGGTTTGGGTATGGGTAAGGTCAGGTTTGGTCGGGTTTTACCCGAGAAGAACCAACCACATACATTTAGGTCCGAGTTTGGTATAGCGCTGATATAACGGTTTTTTATATTATGTAAATTTTATATTACGTATAATTTTTTATAATAGAATATTAGTATTTCTAATACAAAAAATATGTAATAAGAATATGAAAAAACATCCTAGTTTAAGAAAACAAAAGTTCATTCAAGTTTCAACAACATTCAAGACTCATGACAATAGATCTTCTCCAATAAATCAAAAACTGGAATGTAATATGATGCAATTCACAATATGAAATAACTTTCTTTCAAGGAAATCATCAAACACTTTATATGCATATACTTGTTAGGAACTTACAAACTAAGTTCCAATTTAAACGTTGAACCATTTCACAACCAAGGACTGTAATCCCATGCTCGAATTACAAACATGGATTACAAGCAATTTTCAATCGGATACAATGGAGAACTGCAATCACCAATCGGATAAACATGCAATCGAGGTTTCATTGCTCGAGAAACAAACCCTTAATCAGATACCCCTTGTGAAAAAACGAGTCAGTTGAATAGACTTGGTAAAGAAACAAGACCTGGTACCTGTAACTGATAGCTTCATTGTTTCCCGATTGTTTCATTGTTCCCCAATAGCCTTACACATGCTTATTCTATATCGGCTTCACCCAAAGACATAATGGGAGCACACTAGTTATAAATAGCTCTTATTGGTGTTACATCAAAATCGCCATTTAACTTTTTAGGACTTGGTTCACTTCTGGACTTACTTGGTTAAATCAAAATTTAAAATTTTTTTACTTGGAAAAACGAAATAGCAGGTTAAAATTGCAATAACGACCGACAAAATCACGCAAAATTGGAGTAAAAAGTGCCCGCTAATAGTGGTATACTATTTTCTATCGCTAAATGAAATATTAGCGCGGTGAAGGGCTCTATACATGACTGCTTAGGTATTACATGATTTCTTATGATAAGTAGTCTTGGTAATCTTTAAATGTTTTGTACTTTGTTATAATATGTTGATAAGGATATGCATGCAATATGGTCTTATAGCTGCAAATTGGTTTAGTTATTTGTTTATAACATTTTTGAATCATTGTAATTGCAACCAAAGATAACCAAACCAAACTATACCCATATATAAGATCAAAATGGAGAACATCAACACAATTTAACAAAACCAAAGCCAAAAGTTCTAAGTTGATCATGGTTCCAAGTTTTCTAACCAAACATAAAAATGTTAATTCATAATTAAATTCTTCTAGTCAACATGAAAACTTTAGTACATTCGTGTATTTGATAAATGCCTAGTTTTCAACATATTTGAATGACAATTTACCAACAACAAATAAATTTAACAAGGTTCTTTTGATTCTTTTCTCATCGTGTTTCCGAAAACTTACACTACCCTCCTCGCCCCTTCTTTTTTAATTTGTAATGTGGTTTGGTCTTTTTCTTTCTTGTTTGTCGGGTTATCTTTACAACTATTATAGTGTTTGTGTAAACTTGATGTACCAATTTTGATGCTATCGACCTTGATCAAGGGTGAGCAAAAGTTGCATGTGCCATACCTAGTCGATACACCATTCAAGTCAACCACATCTTTTTCAAAATGTTGCCAATAAATCCAATAAGTTTTGCCTTTTTGAGTTTTTTGTCATTTTCCTTTTTTGTGGTGCTTGTGAAGGTTGTGGTGGTTATTGGATTTGGAATGAAGTCATCTTCCGCCTACAAGACATAAACACATACCAATACATTACTCAAAACCAAATATTAATAATTACAAAGTTCATTACCAAAACATACTAATGAAAATCATCTTGATTATTATTGATTTGGAACATTAAGAAAACTTTCCAAGGATCTTGACTTGAAACATTAAGCAAAAACCTAGTACAGACTTTCCAATGATATTGAATTGGAACATTGAGAAAACTTTCCAATGATCTTGACTTGGAACATAAAGCAAACACCTATTATTGATTTGTAACATTAAGCAAAGTTTCCAATGATCTTGATATTGACTTGGAACATTAAGTTCATTGTCAAAAGTTCAGTACCAAAAACCTAGTAGAATACAAAGGTACATTGTCAAAAAACCGAAAATCATATTGACTTGGAACATTAGCAAACTTTTCCAATGAACATCAAAACTAGTACAATACAAACTTTCTAATGAACATCAAAGTAGTACAATACAAACTTTCTAATGAACATCAAACTATTACAATACAAAGTTTCCAATGAACATCAAACTATCGTACCACAATGCACATTAACCAAACTATTATTGATTTCAAGTAAAAGAATGAAAACTAATCAAAATTTTTTGAAAAACTTGCGTATCATCTTGACTTGGAACCCAATTTTGCATTGTTTCTTGAAATTGAATATAGAACTTGTTTCTAACTTTCAATCTTGTGAAACCCTTGATTAATCTTGGAGAGTTGGAGTATCTTGGCAAGAAAGAAACAAGGATTGAAAATGGGTGGGGCGAGTTGCGTTTTTGGCATGGGAGTTGGGACAGAAGAACGATACAACGAGGGAATGGGGGAAATCGATCACGTCGTTGAGTATGGAATGTCGATAAAAAACAAATTAGCCTTTTAAACTTTCGACTGGGTTCCATACTCGATATCCGAGAAACTCGATGGACCGAGACCGAGAAGTATCGAGACCGAGTTAAGGCAAATATGTGGACCATCAACCGACCCAATTACATGTTCGGTTCCTTATGTTGGATCAGTTTCCTCTATTCTTGGGCTTGGGCTCGGTTCTCAGGACCAAATGCACATGCCTAGTGACGAGGAAGACAGTGGATTATTGAAAGAACAATGCTATAGTGTTACAGGCTAGAAAAGTTGCAGTGTCAAGATTGATATTTGTTGTATTGAATTGTTCCCATCGACCTGACCAGGTTAACCGTTAGGGCATCCCATACTTATAAATACAACTCTCCCCTGTATTCCTCTGTGTTTAAGTATGCAATGTAGAATACATTAGTGATTGCATTAATTTACACGTTTTCTCGATTAAATAAAATCTCTCTCTCTCTCTCTCTCTATAATGTGGACATAGCCAATTACTCTGATCGATTAGATTCTATGTCTTATTATTGCAAAACCTATTAGTGTTGGGTTTGGTGGAACCATGAACAATTTGTCACATTGTTTATAGCTCAAGGACCATAACTGTAAATTCATTTACAATTCAATTGCAAATTGAATTGTTATATGTCTTGAGCCGTATTTGGTGAAAAGCATAAAGGAATATTCAAAGTTAACATGTGAACGAAAGAAAAAGAGGAACTGCATTTAGGTTCTAAAATCCTATAAATAGGATTGTTTTCTTCGTTTGTTAATCGCAGCAAACAATTGTAATTGTAATCTTCGTAGAGTAAATATAAGAAAACTCAGTTGCAGCCCGTGGATGTAGGATTGACACCGAATCCGAACCACGTAAAAATCCTTGTGTTATATTCTTGCTTTATTTTCGTG
This sequence comes from Cichorium intybus, assembly GCA_023525715.1. NCBI lineage: Eukaryota > Viridiplantae > Streptophyta > Magnoliopsida > Asterales > Asteraceae > Cichorium > Cichorium intybus. Next base: position 36,109,190 of record CM042016.1, on the reverse strand, counting down.
AGTTTTTGTATGTGTGATAGTGTGTTTCTGCTGCGTGTACCCTGTCCAATTCCTAACAACTGGTATCAGAGCTTCGGGTTTTTGGAGGAGGTCTCGGTTTTAGAAACTAGAGTATGCTATGTGGTTGCAGTTTTGTCTGATCTTCCACATCAGAAACTAATTTCTATTAATCGTATTAAAGGTATCTCGGTAATTTGAAGGGTACTGTTCTGTCACACAAAAGTACTATAAAAGATTTGTCTCTTGTTTGTCGTAATGGCTGAAGACAAGGTTGTAATCGAGAAGTTCAACGGTTCTGGCTTTAGCTGGTGGAAAATGCAATTAGAAGCATTGCTATGTCAGAAAGATTTGGACGTGGTACTTGGAGACAAACCGGAGAAAATGGAAAAAGCTGCTGAAGATGCGTGGAACTCAAAGGACAAGAAAGCTAAGTCGGTTATTACATTGTCGTTGGAAAGGAGCGTCGCTTTCAACATCATGAAGGAAACGACGATGCGTGGTATGATGGATGCTCTGACGAACATGTATGAGAAACCGTCAGCGGCTAACAAGGTGTTCTTGATGAGGGAGCTGTTCACTACAAGGATGAATGAGGAAGGCTCAGTTACGGTTCACATTAACAATCTAAATTCTGTCCAGATTGTCATCTGTGGGAATTAAATTTGATAACAAGACTCAAGCTTCACTGCTACTAGCTTCAATACCTGATAGCTGGTCTGGAACAGTAACTGCTGTTACAAGTTCAGTGGGGACCAGTGGTATGACTTTTGAAGGGGTTAGAGATTTTGTTCTTGGTGAGGATGTCAGACGCAAGAATCAAGGTGGATCTTCTTCTTCTGAGTTATTAAATATCCGAAGAGGTAGAGGGAATAGCAGGAATAGTGGGAGCAGTGGGAGTCGGGGAAGAAGTTCATCTGGAACTTGGAAGAATGTGAAGTGTTGGAACTGCCAGGAGGTGAGACATGTTAAGAGTCAATGTCAAAAGAAAGAATTGAACATTGCTGGTGCTGAGGGTGTGTTTGAGGATGATGCACTGATACTAAGTATGGAAAGTTCTGTAGACTCTTGGGTCATGGATTCAGGGGCTTCGTTTCACGCCATGGACAACGGAGAAACGATGGTGACTCTAAAAGAAGGAGATTTTGGGAAGGTACGGTTAGCAAATGACGAGATGCTTCAAGTAATGGGCATCGGAGATATTGATCTGATTACTTCATTGGGAACTACATGGAACCTAAAGAATGTCAGGGTGATTCCGGAGCTGAAGAAGAAATTGATTTCTGTTGGTCAGCTGGATAAACAAGGACTAAAAGTAAGGTTTGGTGGTGGTAAATGGAGGGTGGTCAATGGTAATTTGGTGATTGCTCAAGGTATGAAGCGTGGGTCATTGTATATGGTTGAGGTACCTGCTGAGGGAAGTATGACCGTCCCCGTTAAGCATGACAAAATCTGGTTCGCTAATTCTAGTGCTAAGAGAGTTCATTTTGCAAACATGAATTCTGGAGCCAAAGAGATGTTAGCTGAACGAGTCGGAAAGTCTAAACCATTCAGGGTATTTTGTGACAGTGGGAGCACGGGGTGTGTTCCGGGTCCAGTTACAAAGAGCCGTTGGGTTTTGAAGACTAAGACTGAAAAATTCTCTCCTGTTGGACGTTTGCAAAGTTTGGAGAGTGTTAGTGGCCCTCGATGTATCTCTGGATCCGGTGGAGTGTCCAAACCGGTTGAGACAGGGGATGAGTCGGTGGCGGTATTGACCACGACTGAGTCGGTAGCGGGATTGGCTACGACTGAGTTGGAGCTTGTGGTAGCTTCAACTGGCCCTTCTAGTACTTGATGATGAGGGGCGGATGTAACTAGGAAAATTGGACTAAGTTTAGCTTGTTCTTGGGAACTGGAAGCTTGGAATATTGATTTGGTTGAACATTACTGAAGTTACTGTATTGTTCATGTCTCCAAGTGGAAGATTGTTGGGTTTGGTGGAACCATGAACAATTTGTCACATTGTTTATAGCTCAAGGACCATAACTGTAAATTCATTTACAATTCAATTGCAAATTGAATTGTTATATGTCTTGTGCCGTATTTAGTGAAAAACATAAAGGAATATTCAAAGTTAACATGTGAACGAAAGAAAAAGAGGAACGGCATTTAGGTTCTAAAATCCTATAAATAGGATTCTTTTCTTCGTTTGTTAATCGCAGCAAACAATTGTAATTGTAATCTTCATAGAGTAAATATAAGAAAACTCAGTTGCAGCCCGTGGATGTAGGATTGACACCGAATCCGAACCACGTAAAAATCCTTCTGTTATATTCTTGCTTTATTTTCGTGAGTTTTTGTATGTGTGATAGTGTGTTTCCGCTGCGTGTACCCTGTCCGATTCCTAACAATTAGTTATAAATTTGCTCAATTCTTGATTGTCTTGCAATTTAGTCTCTAACAAAATTGTAGAAGAAAAGTACTAGCTCCATATTTAAACATCCACTCAATGAGACCAAATCCCGAAATAAGTGGGATCATGAGTCATATATATGGGTGCTAGAAGGACACATTTGCATGCATCACGTTGCTGAGCAGTTCCGATGACGATTATAGTACGTAAGGCTAGACATTTGACACTGCTTATTAAGAACTTGTGGTCCTCACATATAGGAACGTCTACGGAGGCGCGTCCTACTTTGGCAAATGAGCCACAAGGATTTTATTCTTCTGTCAAATTCATTGCATGTAAATGGAACCAAAATATTAAAAAAAGGATTTAAACAGTATCAACAAAAGGACGAAAGAAAATTTAATTTACATGGGAAGTATTTAGTAGTAGCATGTCCATATCAGTTTGCACATCATATCTTTTTTTACAAAAGGACGAAAGAAAATGACACATGTACGAAAAAGGTCAGAAACTTAGAAATCCCCTTCAGAAAAAGCTATTGAATCCAAAAATGATTATTTTCTTGCATCGACCATGCATTCAATATTTCACCTACAACGCAACAAATCAACAACATTAGGTTGTTTCAAGATTGAGATATCACATTCCATGAGTAAAAGTGTAGCCTACAAGGGAGATTGCTTTAAAGAGAACTTGCCTTATGATCTTCTTGTTATCAACCGTGTGTCAAGAGTCCCCCGATGCTCATGTTAGCATAGCTGTGGATTGGTAGGGCTACCTGCTTGAATGACATTGGAGTTTCATGCAGCAAACTACTATTATCATCGTAGCTAGCTGCATATGCTCTTACTTCATGAATCTGGTAAAACATTTTTCTTAGCATAAATATATATATTTTGAATGAAATTTTCACGTGAAAAGAAATCAGATTTGTGATCATCTCATGATATTAACAAATATTGTTTACCTTCTTGTACAGTTCGATGTTTTCTTGATGTATTTGGCTCCCCTATACAATGGAAATCCTCATTATGTTAAGTGTCTCGTTCAATTTATCCCAAAAATAATATTCCAACACACTTCAAATTTTGGGTTGTCTAAAAAAGTTGCAACATCTATATTTTAGTCTTTGAAGTTTCTTGATTTTGTTTGCTAAAAAGAACTTGAAGCATCTTGTTATTACCCTAATTAAGGTATTTAAAATATATTAAACTACTTGTTGATTTAAACTTTCATTATTTTCCTGGGAAGTAAAGTAAGCGATTAATGTCAAAGATAGAATAACAATTTGGTTTCTCATTTGTTCCAATATCCGTTCTAAAAAATTGTTCCGTCTAGGAAACTGGGCTATTTTTTTGGTACATACTGATTCATTGAACTTTAGATTGAATAACTGATTATCAAGTCCAAGTGTGTTTGCATGATATCAATTCTGCAATGACATGTCAATATTTTTGAAGTATACATATCAATGATAAATATTGATATTTTTAATCAAACCATAACCGAGAACTCATTCTTAGCCGCATTGTAACAAAATAAGGGATTAAAAATCGAATGCTAAACATGCGGTTATTTTTAATGTCATGTAATTTTTTCAATTCCATATACGTTACCGAACCGGTTTTTTAGGTTATTCAATTGCGAAACATTAGAATTAGCCAAAATAAAATGTAATATAATTTTAATGTACACTAAAAATAATAATTTTTCTATCATTTAATAGGGGATAATACATTGGTTTTGTTTATTGCCCAAATAATAATTTCAAACTTCATATTTAATGAAAAATTGACAAGTCGCACTGCCGTGTAGATGAAATGGTCGTATATTTGACTTTGTAAACTTTTACCATATTACGAAATGAGGATATTTCTTTTAGCATAACCACTTACATGTGAAAAAATGTTAGATTAGTTAATTCATACAAATAAAAATATCGTTTAGTCATTTAGATTTTAGAACCTTAACCATGTAAATAAAAATGTGTAGATATAAGGGCACAAGAACAAAGACCTTTCTCGTGAGCTCTTGTATCTCATTAGTTAAAATCTCTTCCTGCAAATCATATTAAAGATATTATGGTCAGGTCACTACTGGAAAAAGGCCAATAGAATACGGGGATCAAATACGGTTATTTGGAGTCCCGTATTAGAATAGGTTTTACTGGAATAGAGTACGGTTAAAAAGAGATTAAAATACGGGTGATAGGATGCGTATTAGATAAAATGTGAATCAAATTGAAATTTATTAGCTGTTTGGAACTTAATTAAACTTCAAATTTTCAACTAATGTGTTTCATCGATTATTCTGATAAGAACAAATCGAAACCCTACTTAGTAACGACGGTTTTTTAATTACCTTTTTCAGTCGAACACCTTGTAGGCTTACTTCCAACTGGTTCTCCAGTTTTTGCAGATCTTCAACTCCCAATCCACAAAGTTCTTCTCCCATCAGTTGCCTAATGTTATGCAAACAGCCAGTCAAGCATAAAAAAGTTGTAACATCCATAACAGAAAATATTTGTTTGGTCCAATGTATTTAAGAAGCAACTAAGTACCGCGTACCTATGAGTTTCATGCAGGTGCTGCAACTGTTGCTTCAATACTGCTGCCTCCATTTGCCAAAGCTAGCAATGATGCGTTTAATTATATGCCGAACAATTGTATTTGTATGTACAAATCACTAAAAATGAGCATACGTACTTACGATAAATCTAATGGATTGAATATGTTTTATAAAGAATTAACTCCTTTCGTATTTAGTTTAAAATAAATTTCAACATATATTGTTTATTTTATAGCATAATAAGATATAATATTTAAGTTTCATGATCTATTGAATAATTTTGTTCTTAATTATATTTGAGCTTTAATTTGAATATTCCATGAATGCCACCGAAGCAAGACAAACAAACTACCTCTCAATGGAACTATATGTCTAGATGTTGAGAAATTTTGGTCATAAGATTCACTGCAATTTCATGTATACCATTTACAAGTTTACTGATATGGGACTCATATCATAAGATATACATTGTGATTGAAAAAGTAATTCAACATATATGCTAGTAAATGTCATCCGTACGTGTAACATATAGCCATATATTTGAGTTTAAGTTCATATCACATTCAGTCCCACTAGGTACATTTTGTAGGTATATAACATTTATTAAGTTACTTGTTATACATTCTAAATTATGTATATAATAAGGAACCTTTAGATAATTCATAGAACAACTAATTAAAGCCACAATTAATTAATTTGTATATAATATTTTAATCTGATAGCCAAGGAAACTGTAATTCTTACTGTTTACGGTTAGCTTGCATCTTAGGTTATATTTTATAACGATCAATTGTATATAATATAATATATATAGTGTTAATTCACTTAAACCAATAAAATTTCTGTAAAAGGTACATTGTGCGGGGAAGATTAGAGACCAAATGTACATGACCCAACTTAAAGATCATATAATTCCATTGAAAAATAGTTCGTTTCTCTTGTCACGGAAGGATTTCACGAATTTTCTATGGTGTTTAATAAATATGTTTCGTGTGTGTGTCCCTACTAGTAATTGTATTATCAAGATTAGAGTTTTCTTGATTTCTTCTCAAGTTGTTGATTAGTAGATATATATTTCCCTTTACCCTTTAACTTATTCAAAGTTTAAGATATCTTATTCCGTAGAGAATGAACTGCGCGTAGAAGCAATTGTAAATACCTTGATGTCTGACATCGGATTCAGCAGTTGACTGTTTTCTTCTTTTGATTTATTGTAGCGTTGAATCACTGACTTCATGCTAAATTATAAGAAAGATAATGAAAAAAAAATACATTCTTGGTTAGCAACGACAGTGTTTGTTTACTATGATTACAAATACTAGCATTTAAAATCATAAACAAGTCTCGTGGTTTAAAGCAAAAAGTTTTATGCAAAGAACATACGTACCAAAACACTGTTTTAATTAGATAACATCAAGATGAAATGAAAATCGAATAATAGAATAAAATCAAAACATATTTATATATATGATCAAAACCTCACGTATTGTATAGATTAAAGTTACAAATCTCGATCATTCTAACGAGGTAACACATCTTTTTTTTTTCATCATCAGAATTTTAATAAGATGCTGCGTTCGAGAAAACTGAAGACGGCAGTATGACCCTTTTTTTTTTCTATCCAAAACGCCACTAAGACCTAATTATATCTATTTGTATGATTCGCAATTGGTTTACTTGTAACTGAGCAGCTCAATAAAGATAGTTCGTACTTCGTAGAATATAAATAAAGAAAATGTACTCCAAAATAACATTTAAATTTACGTTAAACCTTGAGCTTGAGAATTCATAGAGCTTGTTAGTACTGGAGAAGATGATGGCTCCAACTTCAGCATCACATAAGATGGCTAACTCTTTTGCTTTCTTCAACAGCCCATTCCTTCTCTTTGAAAACGTCACTTGCCTACTGGTTGAGTTGTCTATCCTCCTGATTGCAATCTTTCCTCTTCCCATCTTCCTATTTCTTGTTCTGATAGCTAGGGTTTCGTGACTTTAATGAGAGAGAGAGAGAGAGAGAGAGAGAGAGAGAAAGAGAGAGAGAGAGAGAGTGAGAGAGAGAGAGAGAGAGAGAGAGATTTAGATCTTAATGACTGGTTAAGCAAAGGTCTAAAAGCTACTTAAAGGCAAAAACAATAGCTATGATGAAGTGGGAAAGTGGATTAATTCGAGGATTTTTATTCATGAGATCAATTTATTCATAACAAATTAACAAAGATTCCTCTTTTTTGTTATAAAATTTCCAATTGTCTTTTCAAATTTAATTATTATAAACTCAGTTAGTGACACAAACCTTAAAAAGACTTGTTAAAGTATATTTATCTATTAAAAATATTCCATTTCTCACAAATGAATCTAATACCTTTTTTCGAGTTTAATTCAATAATATAAATACTTAAGATAATTCCAGCAAAGTTTTATTTGTTTATTACGAGATATTATAAGATACATAATATCTTCGTTTTACTTATCAATATTTTCTCTTTTCTTATATTTTAGAGTATTTATTTACAAAGATTATGCATCAAATAAACATTATATTTATTTTCGATTATAGAAAGATTAATTCCTTCCCGATTGAAAGGGCTTTAAAGAAAGTCATATACATTTAATTGCTCGATCTGCGATTTACATGGCTATGTTAAAATGTATAATCCAAGTTTTAAACTAATATAACTACGTTTTTGGGATCAAAATTATAAAAATCGGCTATACCTAAAAATCGAAAATAGTCGTCTTAAATGAAATATGGACCAAAACGATAAACAAAACTCAAATAAACACCAAATTGCAAAACAATATACTTTAGGACCAAAATTATGAAAAAACCAGATACACTCACACGACAATATTTTACTCTAAGGAGTATTAAGTTTGTACATATTTATCAGAGTGTTTGTGAATGTTATCAATCAAATTTGTAAAAATGCACAGTACTGAAGATAAAACAAGAATTGTTTGCAAATTAATGTTAATTAAAAAAAATGTTTGATAATAAGGTTCAACAGAAATTAAAGCACAAAACTTTCTACAAAGTATCAAAATTTTGAAACACCAGATTAAAAAAATTAATCTTGTTGCGGTTTTATTCTGGTAGATATATTTTGTTTAGTATTCAAAATTCTCTTCTGTTCTTTTCTGTCCACTTTCTTTGCTGGCTTTTATAAAATTGCCGTTTCAAAATAAATTAACGAATATCATATAAATAATAAACGATAACGAATGTTTACTAATTTTTAGTTTTATAATTATAGACTGGTTTAGATAAAAGAGGGAATATAAAAACTTAGGTCGGCGGTGATTATTTGTTTATTAAGTTTGCGGTGACTAACGATCATATTGTTGGTTGACACGTGGGGAATTGGGATATGAGTCTTGGATTTACTGTTCCAAAAGTGGAAATATAGATTCCATCAAAACCTCAAAAGCGCCATTTTCGGTTTTCCTTTAATACATTCATACCTTATATAACCTCTTGTAATTATTCACTTTTCATTTTTTATTTAGTAAAAGGAGTATCATTTATACAAATAAAACCGGCTAAAAACTAGTGCGTCAATATTTTTAGGGGTTGTTTGTTTTTCTCCAAAAAAACTTCTTATTTCAAAATGTTTGTGGGCGGATAAACGTTTACCAAAAAGACTGTTTGTTTTCTTGAAAACAAAGTACATTAAAAAGTTTTTTTTAGGTCTTTTTTCAAAAGACATAATTTTTATGTTTTTGCCTCTTTTTGGAACTTTGTTCGCTACTTTCTTCCCGCTCTCCCGTCTCTCCCTATTTCTCTTCATTTTTCTCTCAACACCCGACAACCGAGAAGAAAACCATTGCCTCCATCTTCAATACTCCACAAACAATTTTTATGAAGAACGAAGACATGAAAAAAGACTTTTGATCCACATCTTCTTCCGCAGACATGGAAAAAGAGAAAAAACATTTTAAATCTTCAAAAACAAACACCACCTTAAAATAGTAACGAAGATTTAAAAATATACAAAAAACATCATTAAACTTTCATTTGTCCATAAAACAATATCAAAATATACATTTTGTACACATTATACCATCAAACTATACATTTTGTACATTTACACCATCAAAGTTATCTATTTGTTCACATTTGACCTTGGGTCTATCGGCAGTAGCCGATCAATTTTGATAGTGTAATGTATACAAAATATATAGTTTCATGGTATAATGTGTACAAAATATATACTTTAATGGTATTTTGTATACAAATGAAAGTTTAATGGTGTTTTTGTACATGTTTAAAACTTTGTTACCCTTTTAAGTCATTATCCCGTATCTGTCGACTCATATTAGTTAACACAAACAACATAAGTAATTAATTTATAACATGACAATGACAGAAAAAATTGCCAATCGCCTCATATGTATGTATGTATATCGTTAGCTAAACTTTAGTGGCAATAGCTATATATATATATATATATATATATATATATATATATATATATATATATATATATATATATATATATATATATATATATATATATATATATATATATATATATATATATATATATATATAGACACACACACACGATAGACGTATACCCGCGCGTTGTGCAGTAATACAATTATATAGTAAAAATTAGGGTGGTAATTGGGTCGGGTTCGGGTTGGCGGGTCGCGGGTTGACGGGTTGGCGGGTCAGAAAGGTCAATCCAAACACGACCCATATAAATATTCGGGTTGGCGGGTTGGTAGGTAACCCAGACACGACCCGCGTAACCCGTTTAATTATACAGGTTGGCGGTTCAATTTCAGGTTGGTGGGTTATATACGGGTTGGCGGGTCATAAACGGGTTGGTGGATTGGTGGGTTGCAGGGTCATATGCGGGTTGACGGGTAATTTTCAGCTTTATTTTTTATTTTTATTGAAAATAAAAATATTAAAATATATGTGTGTATTTATATATATATATATATATATATGGGTTAGCGGGACAACCCGCAAACCCAACTACTAACCCGAACATGACCCGCATAATAAACGGGTTGGCGGGTTGATGGGTTGGTGGGTCAAGAATCTCAACCCAAACCCGTTTATTTTTGTGTCGGGTTCGTGTCGTGTCGCGGGTCGTGTCGAGAATTGTCACCCCTAGTAAAAATGTTGGTCGGTCATTTCAAATTTAAAACTTTATATTCAATCTAAACATAGAATACTAAATATAAATGGTTTTTCATAATATATATATCATGTATTAATAGTAATATTTGCATCCAAAACTTGAAAAAAGCTACACAATAACCCTTATTTATAGACATCTAATACTTTATGTGCGTTATATATATAAAAACGATTTGTATACAACTCTAAGTTTAATATTGAAATTATTTATCATGATCTAGGTATTTAATATTTTATGAGTTTTCATTTTTTTCTTCTTATCCTTATCTTTACATAATTATGATTAACTTGTTTAGTATCATCACTTCAAATTGCAAATATAAACTTCAACTGAAAATACTTTATGTAATCATGGAGGTTTATGTGGTTGATCTTTTGGTTCTGATTTTAGTATAATTTTACTTTTTAGGAGTTATATTTGGATTTACAAATAAGATTTTTAATTTTTGAAGATAAAAATAATAAAAATAAAATAAGTAAGTTAAAAATAAAACAAATAATTAAAATAAGATTATCTCAAAATACAAATAAACACGACATCATTGTGCTAAAAATTAAAATAGAACTTGAACGACCAAACACGATGTCAATATAACATTAACCATAAAAGTGTTCTTCTAAGGTTATGAAAAAAAAATCATACACGAATAATATTACATCCAAAATTTAAGTTATTTTCACACACTCTAGATAACAAATTTTGAAAAAGGTGAAACGAATGTGTGAGTAACTAAAAAGGAAAATGAATCAAGTATGATTTTAATATTTTAATGTTCTTATATATGTAAAACCTATTAATTAATCAATCAATAAAGTCAATTATACCATTAATTTATCATAAGTTTAAAATTATAAGTTTTTTAAGATGAAATTAATAAAGATGAAATAAGTTTGTTATTTTACATTAGGTTAATAACTAAGTATATAAATTAATAAATTTAAAAGTAAAAACTATGAAACATAAAATTTTCAACATGACTAAAATAAGATAATTTTCAAATACCATCATGAATGGTTTTCACTAATGAAATTTCACCGCACGTTCATCAACAACTTATCTTCTTATTACATTTATTTAACCATGAAATTTATGTATACAACAATTACTTTTAATAGGTAAATTTAAAAATAAAAAAAATAATTAAAATAAGATTCTTTCAAAATACAAATAAACATGACATAATTGTGTTAAAAGTTAAAATAGAAACATGGAAAACCAAACATGAATTATCGAATATTAGTTTATATACTAAGTATGTAACATTTGTATTAAAAAACATATTAAACACTTACAATAGTACAAAGAGAATATATAGAATTCAACATAAACTTCATATATAGAAACACTATGTATTGCAATAACCATTGATGCCAAAAACTAACTTTTTCAACTCTTCATATTTGAATTACAAATATCTTCTAACACATGTATTTTTTGTGAGCAAAACTTATTTATATTTTTTGAACGACAAATATATCATACTCCTAATAAACTACTCCTACTTCTACATAAGTCTCTTGCGAGACTTGAACCCTCAACCTCAAAGAGAAAGGACGACGCCTTTATCAGTTGTATAAATGAGGAAAATAAAAAGTTATTACCAATTAATAATCATAACTTAAAAACTCTTGAGTTATAGTGGGAGTTTCAAATGAATGTGTTGCTAGTATATGAGCTATCTTGAACCTCATCGATTTGGATGGCCTCTATTATAATATACTAGGGGTATACCCGCGCGTTGCGCAGGAATCAAATTGTATAGTAAATCAACATTGAGAAATATAAAGTTTTGAAGATAAATTAGAAAGTGTCATAAAGTATAAAATAATATTTTTTATAAAAATTTAAAAAATTAATATAAAATCTTTCCAATATTGATGTATAATTTTGGCGATGCTTATTTGAGTATATTGTATCAATGTTTCCTCACAATGATAGACATTGCCAAAGAACGTCATATTGCAATTATTATTTTCACACTTGATTTAACTATATTGAAATTCCTAATGACATAAAACTTATTCTTAAAAAGAACTTTGTATTTCTTCATATGGTTCTGCATTTTGAAAAACTATATTGATTACGAAAATATCAAGGTAGTAGATATGTATCATGATCTATTTACTAACAATCATATGGTATTAATATATAAATAGGAATTAAAAATTGTTCATTTGAGATTCTTTTTAATCATTAAAGAAGATAATCATAAGTTAAATGAAAGATTTACAAAATCGGTAGACTCGTTTTGATTATATTTATTTGTCATTGAAGGCAGAACATTCTGTAACGTATATTGTTACTAATCTTTGTTGAATTTCTTTTATTTCAACAAATACGTATCCATCATAAATAATATTTATATGTAGTAATGTACAACACTAAGGGAAAAGGAAAAGAATATAATCACCAATATTATCATGATTAGCTCCTCTTTTGATTTCCCTTTCCAATATTTGTTTATTTATTAAATGAAAGCATCAAGCATAAAACATCGATAGTTACATGTGTTAACCAACCATGATATTGTCTTTAAAGAACCAAACTTAGATTGACGTAGATTTTGGATACATTTTGAACATGATGCCATTGGTTTTTAGTGATGTGATGCTTATTTGCTAAAGTTGCTCACATTTAAATGTATCATTATTTAAAAGTTTTATTAGTTAATACATAAATAGTTTGGAAGTCAAAGGGTTGGAATTGTACCATAAATACAAATTAATCATCATAAGTTGGAAATTTAAATAATTATCTCATGTTAATAAAAAATAGCAATCATTATCAAAATACAAACAAGATAAAATGTTTATGTTATATATTTAGATCCAAGGTACCCGTGAGAATCGAATTGTTGTTAAAATATTCATAAAACAAAGGTTACCCGTGAGAATCGAATAAAATAAAATGTTATGCATAAACTTCTTAAATAAAATAATATATTCATAAAACAAATGTTATCCGTGATAATCGAATTGTTGTTAACCCTTTCTTCATGAGTCTCATCAGCTGTAAACAAGAAGACATTTGAAGGGATGTTATGAGATTCATTTGCGAGCTTACGTACCATAGTCATCATATTGAAGTAGATATGATATTCGTTTGGCACAACCTTATATTGCTCACTTGATTTCATGACTTTGAAATTGTTAATAGCATAGACCCCACCTTCTTCAAGGATGGCGTTGTATTTCTTAATATGATTCTTCCGAATGAAAACTTGTATTGATTCACCCTAATAATATTTGGACATAATTCAAATATCAAATTTTTTGACATGGTAATCATGCATCTATTTGAAAGGAACAAAACAATTTACCTTGTCATCAACAAATATCATCTCTAATCCCATTACATCATCGTTATTCTTAAAGTTGACCGCTTCCCACATTCTACACAATCGGAGTTGCACTACCGAATCCTCCTTCGAAGGAGTAAGTTCACTTATCTTATCATACACCATCTCAATAGTAAATGTGATTCAACATATATATACCTTAAACAACATTAATGTAATGTAATGAAAATTGATCAATTGTATTTAAGATTTCTATTAATATTGCAACTCTTAAAATTCCTAGTGATAGTTATATAACATTAAACAACTACAACCCAAAAGTCTTTTTAGTTATTACACATAATTCATATTGATTAAAATCGTTAAATATGATTGACATGAAAAGCTTCAATGTAATAAAAATTAGCTAATTGCATTAAAGTTTAATTTAAATACTATAACTCTCCAAATTCCATGCAATAGTTTTATATTTAAATAATTTCTTTTAATTGAAACATCTAAATTGTGACGCTCTTTCTTTTTTAAACGATTTATTTATAGGTTAGCATTACAAAATAAATTTAATAAAGATGTATACATTCTAACTTTCTAAAATTATATGAAATGTCATTGAAAAAAACTCATACATATAGTTGCATTTGAACAATTTATTTAAGTATTTTATATTTTATATCATTAAAATATATCATTATATAAATCGTTCAAATAAACAAAATTCAATAAAAAGAGTAAATATATTTACTTCATTATTGTTTTATTAAAAATGATTACTTGTTATTCTAAAGTTCAAATTCGAGTGAGAAATTAACAATGTGGGACAAACACATTGAATGTTAAGAATAATTAACTAATTTTGTCTTACATTAGTTCCATTTAATCTTCTTTGGTTGAATTTAGAATAGGAATTCTCAATAGTAATATCATGATAACCATGCCAACGCCAAGACGGTCCAATATTTAGATTTGGTTTACTTTGTCATAATAACATATTTTTTCCTCAAATATATTAACATTTGGATGGTTTTAGTAGAAATTTACATAATCCTTTTAGTATTTAGTATGACAATAAAATCTATAAAAAAACTCAAACCAATTATTAACTTTAAACTAAAAAGTAACTTGAAAAGTAGAATATATACCACAAATTTTCAAATTGTTTATTCTTCTACAATAACATGTGAAATACTAAAATTTCAATCGCAAATCTTGCCTAAAATCAATTTCAACAATGTGCGGTTAATTCATTTAGTGGATCACAAATTTAGAGTGTTCTATCATGTATTGATAAAAAACAATACGAAGAAAATTTCTTAGTTTATCGTGTATTAATAAAAACACAATATCAATTAAATTTTAATACAAAACATCACCGTAGTTTACACCAAATGTATAATTGTGACCTTTAAATGTTTGATATTGAAGATCGTATCCCAATACGTATTTCATGATAACTTTTTCTCTTACACATCATATATGACTATAAACTCCAACATTGTGACCCACACTACATAAAAGTTATATAGATATAGATTTGGAAACATAAGAAAAACAAATGATACTAACTAACCATGGAAAAGAAGATTCTTACTCGTGTTTAAAATAGTCAAATTCTCTAAGCATACTAACTTCCTTTTTTCATTAACAAAAATTCCTCAAAAGTGGTCGTGGGTCATTCGTAGAGACGCATCACCATGTTTAAAACCATTGGAAAAGTTGAAACATTCAAATCTTTGATATACCCAAAGAAGATCATCATTGAACTTTTCGTTTTACAAATAAGATTACTACAACCTTGTACTAAACTTCCACACATTCTACAAAAATAAATTGGAAAGAGAAAAAAGAATCAAGAGAAACCAAGCATGAGAAATGATGTTCTTAAGAGTAACCAAGCATGTAAAATGATGTTCTTATATAGCCAAAACATCAAAGACATTAAATAGTATAAGTTGAAAAGTCTTGGGGGTTTCAAATCAATATGGTGCAAGTATTTGAGTTATCTTGATCCACATTCATGAATGGCCTCTATTATAAGAGTTATATATATATATATATATATATGTATATATATATATATATATATATATATATATATATATATATATATATATATATGGGTTATTGCTACCGTAGCCCTATAAACTATCGTTTTTTACTCGATTTAGTCCTTGTTCTTTTTTTGCGCAATAGATCCTTAAAGTGTAAAAAAACGTGTCAAATTGGGGAATAACCCTCTTTTAAAACAAGTTAACCGGTTAATGCTTACGTGGCTTATACACATGGAATATGTTTCAATTAATAAGGTTATCACTAATTTCCTGGTAAGAAATGTGTATATTAAAAGGGTTAATGTCACAGTCATATATCAATGAACCTACGAGAAGAAAAAGAAAGCAAGAAAGTGAAACTAGGGTTTTATATGACATAAAACGGTGAGAAGCAGACAAGTTGAAGAAATGACGACTACAGACATTGATCCTCAGGGAGTATACGCTGTTGTGGAGCTCAACTATCAAGGTGTATTTCGTCGATTTCCTTTCTCATACGAAGACGATAGGAATTTACTTTTACGGAACATGATTGGGCTAGTATGAACTATGCCGAGTGTGTAACTTTCTTGGAAAAATTCATGCATGAAGATTGTAGGAAACTTTATTACTGTGAGCCAGATGAACCCATGTATAAAGGGCTTCGACCTATTTTAAATGATGTCGAATACGCGAGTTTTATTTTCATTGCTTTTGGTATGCTTGGGAAAATATCGTTATTCGTAGACCATATTGGGGATGAATTAGAGGATTGGGTTGATTCTGATAAAGAAGGTGAGGAACATGATTCATGTATTGAGGGTGGGGAAAATAGAGATGATACAGGAACCCTTAGGGATGTTGCCTTGGATTTTTACAGACGAACCAATAAGAATGAACAGAACCTCAGGTGATGTGTTCATTAGTAAACTCTATGGATAGGAGGAAGAGGAGGAGGACCAAAATATTGGTCCAGATGATGACGGGGAAAGTGAAGAAACTATCCAAGAGCATTCAATTTTTAATGAGAATTTACCCTGGAAAAAGCAAAAAACAATACTTGGTATGAGGTTTAAGAACCCTGCCCAAGTAAAACACATGTTGTGCAACTATGCTGTGGCGAATGGGTACCAACTTTGCTTTGAAAAAAAACGATAGTAAAAGGTTGTTGGTCAGGTGTTGTAAGGGTTAATGTTCATTCAGGTTATAGGCCTCTTGGATGAGTGAAGAGGAAAGTTTCCAGATTAAGTCTTTGAAGATTGATCACAATTGTGCAAGAAATTTTAAGTTGGGATCACTAGTAACATATGCATGGATAGGGAGTCACTGTACCAAGGAGATTATAGATATGCAGAAAATGAGTGTAAGGAAATTAAGACTTGAAGTTGTGAAGAAATTTGGTATTCAGGTCAGTCTTGGGCAATGTAGAAGAGCAAAAAGTTATGCACTTGCTCTTATAGAAGGCAATCTAGTTGATCACTATGCCAAGCTATGGTCATATGGTGAGGAGATAAGGAGATCCAATCTCGGCTCTAGTGTGAAGATTAATGTTAACTGCATGCCGGATGGGAAGAACTACTTCAGCAGGTTCTATGTTTGTGTTGATGCACTGAAAAGGGGATGGCTACAATGGTGTAGAAGGGTCATAGGTCTTTGTGGATGTTTTTTAAAGGGGATTTGTAAAGGAGAATTGCTAAGTGCTGTGGGCAGGGATGCTAATAACCAGTTATTCCCTATAGCATGGGCAGTTGTATGTGTGGAGAACAAAGAAAATTGGAAATGGTTTTTGGACAATCTAATTGATGACCTTGATTTAAGATTATGAACTAGCATTACCTTCATTTAAGATCAACACAAGGTATTAACATCAAATTATTAAAGATTATTTTTTATGTTATATTCACAAGTGTTATTGTTATACATCAATGTTAATAATGTGTCTTATCAAGGTCTGATTGAAGCAGTGAAAGAGATGTTGCCATATGCAGAACACAGGCAATGTGCTAGGCATATTTGTCAGAACCTGAAGAAAAAGTATAGTGGAGCCCAGTATGAAACCTTGTTTTGGAGAGCTGCCAATTGTTCCACTGAAGCAGCCTTTAAGGCTACCATGAAGGAGCTTAATGTGTTGAACCCCAATGCTCAAAAGTATCTTATGGATAGAGACCCAAAAAATTGGTGTAAATCTTACTTCTACCCAGGTAAATGTTGTGATTCTATTGAGAATGGGATGTCTGAAAGCTTTAATGCTTTAATTATGGAAGCTAGGAAGAAACCAATAATCACTATGCTGGAAGAGATAAGGTTGTACATGATGGATCGACTCTATAACATGAAGCTAAAGGGACATACATGGGCCAATCAATTATGCCCAGCCATAAGGGACAAACTCAATGAACTTAAAGTTCATCAGAGGCATTGGCATGTTCTTCCTAGTGGATTAAATCAATTTGAGGTTAGAGGTACATTTGATGCCTTTGAGGTTGATCTTGAAAGGAAAACATGTTCTTGTAGAATTTGGCAACTTAATGGATATGGGTGTGTCCATTCTGTAGCATGTATATGTTATCTGAATTGGGATTGGAGAAAATTAGACGCAGGAAATCAGAGAGGATTGTGAAGAAGAAGTTAAGTAGGGTGGTTGGTGGGCCTGATGCACCTTGAGGTTCAACGGAGAAGGTTGTCAACTTAGATTAGGTTTTATTTATTTGAATGGTTTTAAACAATTTATTTTGATTTGGCCGTTTGTGGTGTATGTTTGTTGCACTACCTTTCTTATTTGACATTCTACTTTTAAAAACCATTAGATGCATGTACAAAACTTGAATCCTTTATGGCACATTTTGGGTTGTAATATAAGTTATTCAAGTTTGCATGCATGCAAATGGCTTACATGGTACCATATGTTTGTTTATAAATGATTTAAGTGAATATGCATGTGGACCACAATGTACCTTTTCTTAGTTTTGAAATGGTTTAATTGGATTTGCATGTGGACCACAATGTCCTGTAAATGTATAAACAATGCACAAAGTTGGTAAAATGGGGTCCACTAAACACTTCATCAATTGTATACTGCTTTACATGCATGTGTATGGGCATAGTATTTTGCATATAAAATGTTGGACAAGGACAACACTTATCCATATAAAATTGTCGCATATATGTGGAAACATGTCGGCCAACAAACACTAACCCACATGAAAATGTTTAAAGTTACAACGAATTAAGAAGTACACATTCCATAAAGACACATGATTGGATACATGTGGGACAAGGATAACATGTGGGGACAAGGACAAAAGTTTACCCATTTCACATTGTTTATAGCAATGTACTTTATTTAAAGACAAACACAAGTACTTTCCTAAAAACAATGTTCAAAGGATTCATTTTAATATGCATGTGGTCCACAATGTCCTGTAAAGGTTATTTCTGAACATGGTTTCTACTTTACCATACATACACAAATAGTAGACACAACCACATCAAGTACCTAAATATAGAAAACAAATTCAACATAAATTACATTTTCCATAACATAATCTGTTACTATAAATACAAAAGATGCTTCTGCATCAGATTAGTGTAGCTTGTTATATGAGTTTTATACAAAATGCCATTCATAAGGGGACAATGCAGTGTTTTCATACATGCATTGTCAATTACCTAACCCAAACTACCTTTTTCATAACTAACATCCCCAACCGACCTTATCTAACCCAAACCACCATTCTCAAAACCCCCACCATTGTCAAAAGCCCCATATCGAATACCAAAATATGGTTGGAATCATACCCATCAAGCCTAACCAACATACCTATATACATATACAACTACATACATACAAAAACCAGCAACCCCCATCCTTACCAAGACCACCAAACCCAAACCCCCATCCTTAGCAAAAACCAGTAACCCCGATCCATCTATTTCACTTTATCAACTTAAAAAACTTACCACCACCAACATAGCCAAACAAGCAACTACCTTCTTCAACATCCAAATGAAGGCCTTCAGCTCCACAACTTCTCGATCATGTTGTGCCCTCTCCAGGGCTGTCGCCTCGTCTCTTTTGCTCAACTCTACACTGTATTCTTCCTTTTGCTACATAACGACCCCCTCTAGCTCACCGATCCTCCTTCTGTAATTACCGATCAACATTTGGTCCTCCCGACCATCGGCCATTCGCTTTGTTTACAACAACTGCTTATAATGTCCCTCTTCTTGAGCATCATCTTTCCATTCGAAATACTTACAGTTCTTCTTCGAAGTCTGATGAAAAAAAAATAAAAAATTAACTTTTCAAAATTAGGGTTTTCTTTAGACTAAATCGCCACTTGTTGATGACGAACAATGATAACGTAAACATCTTTAATAAAAATGATCATGGAATAAAGTTTTACCAATTAGTTTTGACAGTTCCAAAACCTACGTCCCGGATTTCCGTCACTCAACGAGGTCCTTTCGACCGGTTTCATGGGTGGATCACAATAGCAGTCGAGTGGCTCCCCTTGTGCGTTATATCTCTGTCGAAAACCACGTGGTCGACCGTTGATTTGAGAACTTTCGGACGACGAAGACATGGAGCTGAAGAAATCGCTTCGTTTTAGGGTTTTCGTTGTAAGCAAAAAGGGTAACGAATATTTCGGAAGTGATTCAATTAAGGGACTCTTTGTCCCTGTTGGCAACCGTACGTAGACCTGGCTTGGCTTCACCCGGATAAGAATTTCGACATCACCAAGCCACGTGGACGGAACCGGTGATAACCTATAACAATTCATCACTTTCCCTAATTTGACACGTTTTTTTACACCTTAAGGATCTATTGCACAAAAAAAAAGAACAAGGACTAAATCGAGTCAAAAACGATAGTTTATAGGGCTACAGTAGCAATAACCCATATATATATATATATATATATATATATATATATATATATATATATATATATATATATATATATATATATATATATATATATATATATATATATATATATATATATATATATATGTATATGTATATGTGTATAAATATATATATATATATATATATATATATATATATATATATATATATATATATATATATATATATATTAGGCGTATTCTCGAGCTTTCCGTAGAAGTAATTAATATAGTAAAAATATATTGAACGATCACATATAAACATAAATACTTTAGATATAACTAAAATATGAAAAATAAAAAAATAAATCAATCATATGGCATATATATATATATATATATATATATATATATATATATATATATATATATATATATATATATATATATATATATATATATATATATATATCAATAAGAATTTTTCATCAAAACATTGAGTAAAAAACATAATCACCTTTTTAAATATTTAACAACTAACTTGATAACAACCGAACAATTTTATATCATTTTTTATCAGATAATGTTAATCTCAAAAGTACGAATCTCATGGGGTAGAACTAAGCATACAACCGGTCCATTGCCTTACAACTTGTAATTTATTTTATTTCACCTTTCTAGTATATTAAAAATAAATAGTTATTTCTAAAATAAATATTGGGTGTTGTCAAGTGATCTTTACATCCATCTTATTTATCAATCTCTAACAACATAAGCTACCTATGTGAACTCTCTCTCTCTCTCTCTCTTTATATATATATATATATATATATATATATATATATATATATATATATATATATATATATGTATATATGTATATATGTATGTATGTATGTATGTATGTATGTATATATATATATATATATATATATATATATATATATATATATATATATATATATATATATATAAAAGTCAATGTGTCATAAGTAGCAATTGAGTACCATTAGTTCAAAACCTTTTGAGTTGTAGTGGTTAATGAGTGGGAAGATGAAAAGATTTAGTATTAAAATAAATTAATGGTGTGGGTAATAGTAGGAACTTGAAGATTTGATGTTTGAAATACATATGGTTCAATATAGATATTATATCTTGAAAAATATTTTTGATGATTTCTATTATAATATTTCTTAAGAAAATGTATGCTTGTATAAATATATAAATATAGATTGTTAATTGATTTAAAACTCACTTTGAAACTTTTCAATTATTATAAAATATAAAATTTGGATTTTGTAAGTTATGTTTATATTTCTATTTCAGTTTATATTTAACACATTTAAAACTTTTAACTATATTGAAAAAATGTCATTGATCATTGTCTAACTTTAATTTACATTTTAATTTTGGTTTTGCATTTAATACCATATTTCAATCAACAAATTCAATGTATTATATTGGTAATTAAATTTTTTAACTTAGCTTTTGTATTTAACATCATATATTAATTAAAAAAAATTAAGTATTTTAAATTAATAACTCAAAAAGTCTATCATTAAGATGATACTATTTTATATTTAATAAATTAGTTAATGGTAGAAGTTGAATCGTTAGGAGTTTCAAATTAATATGCTAAAAGTAAAAAATTCTTCAAAAATGTAAAAGTAATTATAAATCGTTCATCGCAATAGATAATTTGTATCAATAATAAAGTTTTTAATTAAAAGCCTCCTAGCAACACCAAGCATCATCTAGCATCATAATCTCTTCAATAAAACCTTCCAAGGTGACCAAATGAGCCAAAATTCATCCATTTCAGCTAGAGAGAGGAGAAAAACGTTCATGGGAGCTGAAAAGGTGCAAATGACGGCTGCCCTAGGGTTCCCCATCCTTAAATATGGCCCAAGCATGAAAATCTAGGGTTTTGGCCCAAACATGACAGTTAGCGTCACTAACTCTAAAGTTAGCGTCGCTAACTAAGATCGTACGAACCCTGCGAAAATTAGCGGCGCTAATCTTAACAGTAGCGGCACTAATTGCATAATTTATCAAAATATCTTATTTTGCTTTCTTTGTCGCGTTGATATACACTACTTTTACCTCTTGTCGGGATTAGGGTCTTACATCTTGGAAGGTTAGTTGTTGTACTTCTTCATTTTTGGCTCTTCATATACACTACTTTTACCAAAACTTTTAAATGTCGTTTGACCCTCTTGACATGAAGGGCATATAACACAACTTCCCATTCTTCAAACTTTCGTGCATCAAGGGTTTCTCAAGTTCACCATCTAGATATATGAAGAAAACATATTAGTATTAGCCCAAGATGTAATATACTATAATCCCTATTAATAATCTAAAATTACGGTAAACATTTTATAAATGTTAAGCATGGAAATTGAAAAATTTTCATCTAAAAACATATATCAAGAAAGTTATGTCTAGTGTTGAATACCCAAAAATCAAAGCTTGAGTCAACTATCTTTCTTCCCTTTGGTTTAAGTGTAGGAACCTATATTTAGGTGCCTATGTTGCTTTAACCATTGTTTTGATACCAATTTGTAATAACGATAAATTAAAAAAATACACCCAAAGGTTTCATTTTTAAAATAATATTCACATACGAGGATGTTCTTTCATATTAACAAAATGAATACAAGTCATATCATGTTTTCAATAAAAAAAACTATGCAAAGGCATGGTTGATTGTTGCATCACTACATACAAAAAGAAGCTAAGAATAATGTCTTATAATCCTTCATGGGTAATCTATAGTCTAAGTTATTCCTTTTCCCTTACCATTAGAACATTCACATGTAATGGGGTAAACTTTCTACAAAATATAAGTATTGGAAACATAGCAATGAGAAGTACAATATGAAATGAATAATGCCTTAATACCCAAACCAACTAGTAAACCAGTTGTTATAATTTTTACCTTGCACATTATACAAGTGTTGGTAGCCCCGTCAATATCATATATTTTCTACATAATAGCCTATATAGTTGGTGGCCATTTCACATCCAATTGTATCACATCATATAATACAACTACCAGTAGTCATGCCCAAGTTCATAGATTCCACATATACTTATACTTCGTTTCAGTGCTACATTTGTATCTTTATATTCATTACATACTATACGTAGTATTAGTGGTCTCATCCATGTCCAATTCAATTATGCAAGTTATACACAATCAATAAGCACATAATTAGGTACTTACCAAGATGTGTAGTGGTTGGAAAAATTACAATCTATTGTGTTTCCTTTCTCCCAAAAATAATGAAATGTGTATTTACATTTGAAGAATGGTTATGGTTACTAAAATTACCATGACTAACACCATTACATTTATTTACCAAATTCTCCATGTGTATCCGTCCTTCATGATAACATAGGTCCTTCACGACATTCCAAACTTCAATTAACAAATGAACCAATGATTAACCATCACACAAACTCCAAGAAACTATATGGCATCTAATATGACCATTATGACCACCATGAATTTGGAGTTCTAAGTCACCATTATGACCACCATGAATTTGGCTCATCACAATGATTTCCAAGGACAAATTACCCTTCATTATACCATATGACATCTATTAGAACTATTTGTAAAAAAAAGTTTAGCCATATTGATAGTCCCCTTGTTGGGTAGAATCAACAATCTTGACAAATAGATAAAAGAATTTCAACACATATAATGTATCAATGGAATCGAAAACAATAATCAAGAAGACAAGAATTTACGTGGTTCAACGATCAGAGTAATCGAATATGTCCACCGGTGAAAAAAGAGAGGATTTTATTAATCAGAAAAACTAGTAAATACTAATCGCTCAACTTCTTTGTATATAGTTCATGTTTTTAACACTTACTTTCTATTACACTCTTTTATATCTTATACACTAAATAAAACAGGGGAGATGCCTATATATAGGTATGTGATGATCTAATTTCTAACCGGAGCAGGATCAAGCAAAACTACTAACATGCAGTTATGTTTCACATGACGCTACTTCTTTGATTTATCCCAAACTACAAAATCAGCTCCTCATCATCGCATCTTTGGTTTCTAGATACCATAAATTCTACTGCCTTGACAAGACAACCGTCTTGCTTCAAATATATATATTTTTTTCCTCGTCACTACAATTCTTCTTGCCACAAAAACTATGTTCTATCTCAATACTGCAACTTTGGTGCTTAACACTATAGCCTTGGTTCTTGAACAGCATAGCTTCGGCTTCATGGAACTCGGTACTAAAGTTTCTTGATTCCGTGTACTGAAGTTTTTATTAACATAGAAATGTCCTAATCAGACTCCATATTGTAACAATCTCCCACTTGGAGGCTCAATCGACTTATACCTTTGCCATCCAAATCCGTACAACTCCTCTCTCAGTCGCTTGTTCTATGCGACGTATTTTCGTCATGCTTTTAGATGACTAGTTGAAGCCATGTAATGCTTCAATATTTTAGTGGTAAGGCCTTGGTGAACATATCTTGTTGGATTCGTTGTTCCAAGTATATTTTTTTCAAGTTCAGAGTCAAATCATTAATTTGTGTTTAATGAAATGGCACCTCATCTGAATATGTTCTCTTATTGAGAAACACCCGATTCTTAGCCATGTGAACTGCACTCTTTTTGTCACAATGTAGTAAAAAATCTTCCTACTGCATCCTTAGTTTTGATAAGA
Source organism: Cichorium intybus (assembly GCA_023525715.1). Taxonomy (NCBI): domain Eukaryota; kingdom Viridiplantae; phylum Streptophyta; class Magnoliopsida; order Asterales; family Asteraceae; genus Cichorium; species Cichorium intybus. The sequence continues at coordinate 36,084,193 of CM042016.1, read as the reverse complement.
AGTTCTTCAACCAAATGAGATCATTGCCTTCTTCTACAATAGCCATGTATTCTTCTTCTACGGTAGAAAGCATATGACTCTTCTATAACCTAAACGTCTAACTAATTGTCGTACATATGATTGTGAACATTTAACATGTATTATAGTTTCCGGAATCTGCATACCCCCTAAATCAACTTCCAAGACTACCCTTTTTATTTGAAACAAAGGGTAACATCAGAAGTAGCCTTTAAGTAGCATAGCATCTACTTGACTCCTTCCCGGTGCTCTTTCTCTATTTTGGACATAAATCTGCTCACAACTCCTAGTACATGAGCAATATATAATCTAATGCATACCATGGCATACATCAAACTAGCAACTGCTAAGGAATAAAGGAATTTACTAATCCTTATCTATCTTCATTTGTATTTGGGGTCTGTTTCTTTGAGAGTCTTAGTTGACATCGCAAAGGTTACTCCTGGAGTTAGCATCTTGCATGTTGAGTTTTTCTAAAACATTCTTGATGTAGTTTCTTAGGAAAGTTTCAAAGTAACAACAGCTTTTTCCCTGGCTATGGTCATGCCTAATATGCTTTATGGTCCATAGGTCATTTATCTCGAACTCTGTAGACAACTACTTATTAAACTTGTTGATCTCCAACATGTTTAACCCAACAATCAACATATAGTAACATAATTATGTAATAGGATTCAAACGTCTTTAAGTAGCAACAATGATCTAGCTTACATCTCTTATACACCCTCCTCTACATGAAGCTATCAAACTTCAAGCACTAGTGTCATGGATCTTGCTTTATTTATCAATTTAAGATTCAATCATCAATGATTGAAGTTCTCAAGTTTTATAATATACACACCCATACTTACACAAACACGACAATTATATAAAGAATATTACCTTAGTGATGAGTATTGATTTAACCCAAAAGAACTCTTTCAATATGAAGTTGAGAATGCCTTCCACCTTCCCATTGACCCATATAAAGCTTTTTTCCAACATCAAGAGCATAGAGTGTGAAATATGACTAATACTCTTGGAAATGGTTGTTCAAAACATGAATCCCATTCCAGTAGTTTTCAAACATTGATCTTAGAAAAAGATGGATGTCATAAGTTACTGGTTTCTGTTCTCTATTATTTTTACCGATCTTTTTGATTTTGTGCTTTTTCTCCTTTAAAATATGGGTTATTGGTCTAAAAATAAAGCAAAATGTATTAAAGCCTATAAGCAAAATGTATCCATCTAAAATCTTATGTTTTCTCAAAAAAAAAAAAAAATTAAAATAAGATGTGTCCATCAACATACATTATATCAATGTAAACTCTCCATTGTCTACAATAATTGTCAAAATTGTTGGTTGAACAAAATCTCTTCTGTTTCTTGTTATCATGAATTGAAGACATAGACATAAGTTCATGAACTTATACATCTGTTCAAAATATTTTTTATATAGCGGCAGCATCACATCTTAATAAGTACCTTAAATCTTGAAGATAATGCCTAATCATGATTGCGTCATGCGAGAATTACCATCCCCCAAACAAATTTAGTCTTGGCACGCTTTCATCGATCTCCACCAATTACAGACAGTCCTTACACGGTTTTCAAATATATATAAAACCAAAATATAATATTAAAATTTGCAAATGGGATTTGTTTTTTGACACCTGAGTCTTGATTATTGATTTCAGTACAAATAAACTTTGTAATTAACAAAAGCCCACGTGATAGTGCTTCATGATTTTGACCAATAAGATTCTTAGTGGGGAAGAAGGAAAGATACCCAAATCAAGAAACTTTATATTTATCAAAGATGAGTTTAGACAGGTGTCAATCATCAGCAAATGATGTAAGCCCTTGCTGTGAAAACCTGAGCTTTTTGCTGATATTCTTCAAGTTTCATGAACATCGGAACTGAAAATTGTACTTCCTTTTTTTGAAGTTATTGTGGTAAAATGGTGAGGGATTCAGATACCATTTTGATATTATTTCTCTCTGTTAGCGACTCACCTGAAGTTGCGAGATCGATGTACCCATTATGAATAAACGTTTGACCACCTGAAAGAGGAAACTATTTTATTAGGATAGGATTTTGATGAACTTTTTTAGCTTACAGTATGTGGGTGTATTTTATTAAATAAACCATGACTTTGTTAAAAATGCCACTGAAATATATTATTTATTATGTTCGACGAAATAGTATTTATCTCTAGAAAATTGGTCTATAAGGCCTACAATATGGCAGCATCGAATAAAGAAAGTAGTTTTGTGATGAAGTTGGAGATTTTAAAAGTATATCATGGTGCCTCCTTCGTTGCCTTGTCATCACTTTATTAGGTTATCGTAGCTTATTGTTAATTTGTTATTAATAATTCAATTGATAGTTTGATTCATTAGATGTTAGTGATGTTATGAAGTTAAAGATTAGTTCACGAAAATGTTTCGATGTTGCCTGATGTCTTTAAAACAACCTTAATATGGGTCGACCAAATTCTTATTAGTAAAATTTATAGCCCACAGTTATGAAGTAGATGCTTTAAAATTTGCAAAATTTCTTGTTTTTCATTTGGTTACGTTTTCTAATGTAAATCTTGTACAATAACACAGAAATTTCGTTATTTTGTAATTTAATTGGACTTTTTATAATTTTTACTTTCTGCTAATCCGACAAATATTAAAACCTTTAATTTGTACTTACTTTAAGCGTATATTAGACACTCTTCTGCGTGGGTTATGATGCCAAAGCCACAATAAGAGGTTGAAGACTAATGTTTCCGGTGGGACCCAAATATTTTTGTTCAAACTTTGGATGTTGAGCGTACATACAAGGCTACGAGCCTACGACAAATTGTTGTTTCATAGTTTCTTTTTTCACCTTTATTCCTAATATTCGGTCTCGACATTCTTTTTTTAAATCCAGAAAGTTATTGTTAAAAGAATTACAAACTAGCCAGAGATCACATCAGAATATATATAGAGAAAAAAACATCAGTATGAACAAGGCAAATGTTTTCATCGATTGGAAATCGAACTGAATAACCGCAATACACCTCTGAGTCGAACAAATCATCTTTTGAAGTCTTTTTCTCTTTGAACACGGCATCATTCTGAAAAGTCGTTATGACCCATAAAGTATATTGAACCACAACATCCAACTACTTCGTTCAAAAATCATTCAAGTCCACCATGTCTACGTGACAGAATGAAAGAAATGGGTATATGATATACTAGTATGAATATTCATAATCATTAGGTGATTATGTCTATTAGTCAACCAATAATTTTTAGAGACAAAACCCAAAAAAATAAACCACAAAAAACAAAACACAACATTTCACAATTGGTTAATTTGGTTTACAAAATGTCATAATGTAACACCCGACTTTTTAAACAAAACACCCCTAAAATTTTTTTCATTTAAAACAAAGGTTTCAATACGTAAAACCATAACAAGAGGGGTATATTTTATTAAAACGGGTACAAGTGTATCAAGGAGAGTATAAAATACCATAGTCTCCTTTGAAGCCGGGCTGCTACTGACAGCATCTATAACTCCCACTTCTTTAGTCACGGACTCTATCTTTTCCCATATCGGAATTGTTGGTGATTTTAGTGTCACCAAGTCATTTTATGTAATTGGAACTAACATGTGAGCTAAGGGGCTACTTAGTTTGTACTCTAATACATGTTCGGGTAATGTGCGGAGTGCACGCATGTATAAGATCGAATAAGTAGCCGGTACGACGACTAGTCGGGGGTCCAGGGGCAGCGCCCCTGGGTTCGGGGATTCCAAAGGGGCAGCGCCCCTTTGGCGGGGTCCTAGGGGCAGCGCCCCTAGCGGGGTCCAAGGGGCAGAGCCCCTGGCGGTGGTCCCGCGGGGTTTGGGGCAGCGCCCCAAAAGGTCTTCGGATTTTTGGATTGGTCACTTATTGGAAAATCCGAATTCTTAAGGGTTAATATGGTATAATTAACTGATTATCGTTAATTATGGAAACCATCAATTAAACCCTAACCCTAAGGAAATCTTAAGTCGGCCCATGATCCCATAACCCTAATTCGTGGGTTATATAAACGCCTCTTCTAACCAGAAGAGGGACACACGAAAATCATTAGCTCTCCAATCGTTCCTCACGAACATAAAAACTTCTGGCAATTTGGCTTACGAGTTTGTGCCTAAATTCGTAGGTGTTCCCTTTGGATTATCCTAGACTGGATTTCCTGTAACCCGGGCATAGGGTGGAAATATCAGTTCGGAAAGTGATCACACGATCCATAGGGCAATCCGGATCTTCTCTAAACCCACCCGTTTTCTAACAATCGAACTGATATTCCGTTTCTGGAGAAGATGAACGCCTCAATCCAGGAGATGACGAACAAGTTCAACAAGCTGGACAAGTTTGAAGGCGTTGATTTCAGGCGATGGCAGAAGAAGATGCACTTCATGCTGACTACTCTAAAGGTGGCGTATGTGCTGAGCACCCCCAAGCCTGAGGTGGTTGAAAACGAGACGCAAGAAGCAACAAGGCTGAGGAACAAGTGGGAAAACGACGACTACATCTGCAGAGGCCACATCTTGAACGGTATGTCTGATTTTCTTTTCGATATCCATGGTGATGCCAAAAGTGCGAAGGATCTGTGGGATCTCCTTGAATCAAAATACATCGCTGAGGATTCTTCTAGTAAGAAGTTTCTGGTGAGCGATTTTAATAGCTACAAGATTGTTGATTCAAGGTCGATCACTGAACAGTATAATGAATTAATTCGCATCTTGGGTCAATTCAAACTACACAACATGAACATGGATGAAACCATTGTTGTGTCTAGTTTGATTGACAAACTACCACCAAGCTGGAAAGATTTCAAACATAACTTAAAGCATCAAAAGGAGGAACTGTCCTTGGTTCAACTTGCTAGTCATATTCATATTGAAGAATCTCTTCGTGCGAAGGAAAGTGACAAAACTGATAAACCCAATGGGAAAGTTGAACCTGGACAGCCCTCGGTTCATGTGGTTGAAGACAAACGTAAGAACCCTAATAACAATAAGGGTTATGGCAAGAAACGCAAGCAGGAATATGTCCCAAATAAGTCCAACAAACAGAAAAAGGAACTAGTTTGTTGGAGGTGCCACAGGGTGGGACATTGCAAGCGTGATTGTCGTGTGAATCTGGGTAACAATGGTGCCAATAATTCTGGTGCAAGTGGAAGTGGAAACGGGTCTAAGGACCAGGTTAAAGGAGGTCAGTTTTTGACTAACTTTGATAATTCAATTCAGAATTATGTTCATTATGTTTCCCTAATTCCTGAATCATTCTATGTGCAGGATGATGATGTTGCTTGGTGGATTGACTCTGGAGCAACGAGCCATGTATGCAAGGATAAATGGTTGTTTGAAACATTAACACCGCTTGAAGATGGATCGGTGCTCAAAATGGGAGATGAATCTTTTATTCCTATTTGTGGAGTCGGTGTCGTTTGTCTTGAGTTTACTTGTGGAAAACTAGTTAAACTTTTTGATGTTTTGTTTGTTCCTAAGATTAGAAAGAATCTTGTTAGTTCTAGTTGTTTGAATTCTGAAGGTTATAAACAAGTTATTGAATCTGATAGGTACATTCTATCTCGTGGTGGTATGTTTATTGGTTTTGGATATTTGAATAATAGAATGTTTCGTTTGAATATTGTTGATAAGTTTTTACCTGTTCATAATTCTGCATTTGTTTCGTCTGCTTCTAAAATTGATGAATCTATGCTTTGGCATGTAAGATTGGGTCATGTTAATTTCAGAAGGATGCATGAGATGTCAAAAGATGGTTTAATTCCAGGCTTTGACATGAACACTGAAAAGTGTAGGACATGCATGCTTACAAAAGTGACAAAACAACCTTTTCCTAGTGTTACTAGAAAAACGAGTGTTTTGGAACTTGTACACAGTGACCTGTGTGATTTCCATTCTACTCCTTCCTTGGATGGTAAGCATTATGTAGTCACATTCATTGATGACTATACCCGGTTTTGCTATGTGTATTTGCTTAATGCTAAAAACGAAGCATTGGAAAAGTTCAAAATATACAAAACCGAGGTGGAATTGCAATTGGGCAATTTGGTTAAGTGTCTTCGGACTGATAGGGGAGGTGAATATATATGGATCCCATATACTTCCAATCAGTGAGCATCATTCATGAAACCACAGCACCTTACTCGCCCCAACAGAATGGAATCGCGGAACGCAAAAATCGAGTTTTAAAGGAAATGGTAAACTCGATGCTTTCATACTCTGGATTGAGTAATGGATTCTGGGGAGAAGCCATGAAAACGGCTTGCTATTTGCTAAATAGGGTTCCTAACAAGAAGAGCAAAACAGTCCCATATGAACTTTGGTTCAAGAAAAAGCCGAATTTGACATATTTTCGGGTTTGGGGATGTCGGGCGGTTGTAAAACTAACCGAGCCCAAAATTAAAACTTTGGGAGAACGTGGAATTGATTGTATATTCATTGGGTATGCTGAACATTCCAAGGCATATAGGTTCTATGTCATTGAGCCTAATGATTACGTGTCGATTAACACCATTATCGAGTCACGGGATGCAATTTTTGTGAGATGTGTTTTTCATCGATTCAAAGGCCTAAGGATCTGACCTTTAGCACTAATGAAGTGCAAAATCCAGAAAGTTCAGATGGTGTTTCTAATCAAGAAACACAGGAGCTTCGAAGAAGCAAAAGAGGTCACATTGCGAAAAATTTCGGGTCCGACTTCCAACTGTTTTTGGTGGAAGGTTCAAGGGATGAAATTGAGAATCAATACTCATATTGTTATAGTATTGAAGATGATCCAAAAACTTTTCAAGAGGCCATGGAGTCTCGAGATGTAACGTTTTGGAAGGAAGCCATTGATGATGAAATGTCATCAATTCTAGAGAACAATACTTGGGTATTGTCTGATTTGCCTCCAGGTTCTAAACCACTTGGTTGTAAATGGATTTTCAAAAAGAAAATGAATGTTAATGGGACCATTGACAAGTTCAAAGCCCGGTTAGTCATTCAAGGTTTTAGACAAAAACCCGGTATTGACTATTTTGATACGTATGCTCCGGTGGCGCGTATTTCTACCATTAGATTGTTGATTGCCTTGGCAAGTATCCACAATCTGGTTATCCATCAAATGGATGTCAAAACAGCCTTTTTAAATGGTGAACTTGATGAGGAGGTTTACATGAAACAACCTGAAGGTTTTGTTATGCCTGGTAAAGAGCATATGGTTTGTAAACTGGTTAAATCATTGTATGGGTTGAAACAAGCACCCAAACAATGGCATCAAAAGTTTGATAAGGTTATTTTGTCTTCTGGTTTTAAAATAAACCAAGGTGACAAATGTGTTTATAGTAGATTTGATGATGCTACTAAAACAGGGGTGATCATTTGCTTGTATGTAGATGACATGTTGATTTTCGGGACTGACCAAAATCAAGTAGATGAAACAAAGAAATTGTTGTCATCTAAGTTTTCCATGAAAGATTTGGGAGAGGCTGATGTTATCCTTGGTATAAGGATCAAACGGGTGAACAAAGGTCTGGTAATGACTCAAAGTCATTACATTGAGAAAATTCTCAAAAGGTTCAATTTTAGTGATTGTACTCCCGTGAGCACTCCTATGGATGCAAGTGTGAAGTTAATGGCCAATAAAGGCAAACCAATTTCACAATTGGAATACTCTAAGGCTATTGGTAGCTTGATGTATGCCATGACAAGTACCAGGCCTGATATTGCTTTTGCTGTGGGAAAATTGAGCAGGTATACTAGTAATCCTAGTGCTCAACACTGGCAAGCAATGAATAGAGTGTTTAAGTATCTCAAGGGAACCATGGATTATGGCTTGAGTTACTTGGGATATCCTTCAATTTTGGAAGGACATTCGGATGCAAGTTGGATATCGAACAAAGATGATCATACCTCAACAACTGGTTGGGTATTTTTGCTTGGGGGAGGTGCCATTTCTTGGTCTTCCAAGAAGCAAGCTTACATTACTTTGTCAACAATGGAATCTGAATTTGTTGCATTGTTTGCTGCTAGTAAAGAAGCAGAATGGTTAAGGAATCTGGTTTATGAAATTCCTTTGTGGTCAAAGCTGATTGCACCTATTTCTATCCTTTGTGATAATGCAGCTGCCTTGGCTAAGGCATACAGCCAGGTGTACAATGACAAGTGTAGGCACTTAGGTGTTAGACACGATATGGTTAGAGAACTAATCATGAGTGGTGTGATATCGGTTCAGTTTGTAAGGTCACCACAAAATTTGGCGGATCACTTGACTAAAAGTTTGCCAAGAGACTTAGTGCACAAGTCTGCGATTGGGATGGGATTAAAGTCCATCTAAGTACTATAAAGGTAAGACACCCAATTACCTTCTAATTTTATTTAGGAGCTGAATTCAATGCGGAAAGCTTACACTTATAGATTGGAACACATAAAGTATTCATCCCAAAGGATGTGTTCGGTTCTGCAGTTGACCAGGTTGAAGTTAAACTTCTTAATAACACCTTTGATTAAATGTATGTGCAGATACATGGAAAGGAGTTACCTACGTGATTGTGAAATGTAGCCGCATTTCAAGAGGTTGGGGACTTGGCCTTGATACGATCATGAGAGGATTAGGACACACGGCTTAATAATAGTGTCAAGTTGTATTTTGCTAGAAAGTTTGATAAACTAGTATGTATTTTATCTTCTGGTATTCATTTGAGTTGATGGGTTCAATTCTTGGAACACCCTGATTCTCGAGTATTTGTAAGGATATTATACTAAGGTGGAAATTCAATCGTTTCGACATTTTCATTTATGTACTGGTTTGGTTCGTTTGGATAATTATTATGTTGTTCAAGGGTTACACTAAAATGGGGGAGGATTGTTGGTGATTTTAGTGTCACCAAATCATTTTATGTAATTGGAACTAACATGTGAGCTAAGGGGCTACTTAGTTTGTACTCTAATACATGTTCGGGTAATGTGCGGAGTGCACGCATGTATAAGATCGAATAAGTAGCCGGTACGACGACTAGTCGGGGGTCCAGGGGCAGCGCCCCTTTGGCGGGGTCCTAGGGGCAGCGCCCCTAGCGGGGTCCAAGGGGCAGAGCCCCTGGCGGTGGTCCCGCGGGGTTTGGGGCAGCGCCCCAAAAGGTCTTCGGATTTTTAGATTGGTCACTTAGTGGAAAATCCGAATTCTTAAGGGTTAATATGGTATAATTAACTGATTATCGTTAATTATGGAAACCATCAATTAAACCCTAACCCTAAGGAAATCTTAAGTCGGCCCATGATCCCATAACCCTAATTCGTGGGTTATATAAACGCCTCTTCTAACCAGAAGAGGGACACACGAAAATCATTAGCTCTCCAATCGTTCCTCACGAACATAAAAACTTCTGGCAATTTGGCTTACGAGTTTGTGCCTAAATTCGTAGGTGTTCCCTTTGGATTATCCTAGACTGGATTTCCTGTAACCCGGGCATAGGGTGGAAATATCAGTTCGGAAAGTGATCACACGATCCATAGGGCAATCCGGATCTTCTCTAAACCCACCCGTTTTCTAACAGGAATCATGCTAACCTGCAGGGACATTTAACAAATAACATGAGCTATAAAGCCCAGTGAGTAATCGTATCTGCAAATAACATGTATAAAATACATTCATATATCTGTCTGGATATCGAATCCAAACTCCTAGCCTTACTGGCTGACCACATATCTCTTAGGATTTCATATCCTAATTTGTAGCCTTACCGGCTGAATCATAATAACCTGTAATTATCAAGCCACGTCAGTTATTTGCACATATAATCATATCTGACCATTTCTGTCCCATGTTTCTTAGTCACAATGGACTGCACCATATATCATGGCTATATAAGCCGCACCATGTGTCATAGCTATATAAGCCGCACCAAAACATTTTCAATATACAAGTCATAGCCCAAAGGCCGCACTAGCTGGGCTCAATAACCCGGTATCATAGTCAAAAGACCGCACCATTTGGACTTAAAGTCAAATATCATAATCATTTATGGCTCACGAGTTTGCCCCGCTTTTGCCTAGACTCACGGCTCCGTTCTTGTCATCTCAACGACTCACGGATTATCCGGTATTGCCTTTTCAAAGTTTGACTCACAGCTCCGTTCTTGTCATTTCATTGACTCACGGCTTATCTGGTATTGTCTTTTTACTTTTATTATTGACTCACAGCTCCGTTCTTGTCTATCGCAGACTCACGGCTTATCTGGTATTGTCGTATTAATGACTCACAGCTCCGTTCATGTCTATCGCAGACTCATGGCTTATCTGGTATTGTCTTTTCAATGCATCTGTAAACTGTCAAGTTTCGTCCCCTAAATCTGTTTCAATCTGTAACAGGCCAATCAATACATATCATATATGATATAAGTGAGATTACTCACCTGGATACTCGCTGCATTTAGTTCCGGTTGTTTCTTGTCTTTGTATACACTACAACCGTTCGTCCCGTACCTATATATTCATTTATATACCAAATGATCATAGGTTAATTACCATTTCAGTTGACTCTACTACACAAGAGTCCTATACAATACAATTGGGGACCATTTCCAAGCATTTCCAATCAATAACCATCGTTATAAAAATTTAATACACTTCCCGAAATACGTGTATTCTACTACAGTACTTTCGGGAGGTCGTATACGTATTCCGTCAATTTTCCATGAAGTTTCACAACATATTAGACCTATGTTTAAAATTTCAGGTCAATCGGATAAGCCTAGCATCAAAATCAAACTTGGAAAATGCTCAAAATTTCAACAGAGAACAAGTTCATTTCTGCCGCGGGATCGGGTCGCGATCCACCCCTTGGTCGGGTCGCGATCCCTGCGATTCCAGGCAGTGAACCCGTTTTTTGTGCTATAAAATCCCATTTTCTCATTTTAAGTGCTTAATACTCTTCTTAATCGATAAGGGTTTGTTCCAAGACCAAAACCCTTCATTTACATCAAGTTTTAAACAATAGAATTGGTAATTCCAATCCATTTCTAACATTTCCCGTTTTTCACATTTTTGGTCCAAAACCGAAATTGCCAAAAATTAATCACTTCTACTGATTTATTCTCATCTCTAGCAACATTTGGAACTCATTAGAACCCATTAGAATCCACTGGATCATATAAACATGTATTCTAGGGTTCTTGAGCAAAGTTCCAAATTTTCAACAATAACAACCTACTTCGATATTCTTGAATTAAGTTCTTTATGCATAACTTATTGGAAGTATTAAGCCATTATCACACATAATTCATGACTAAAATTTCAGTCATTAAGTTCATTTCATTAAGAACACTCAAGAACTTAGGTTAGAGATACAATTACTAACCTTTTGCTTGGAAACTTCAAATCTTCCAACCCTTTCTTCAAATCCTTCTTGATCTTTTTCCAGAAATCGTATGATCAAAACCTCTCCCGTATCTTCCAAATGTTCAGATCAACAAATGGGGGAAGGTTCTATCTTTTATATTTCCAGAATTTGCATTTTAGTCCTCAAAGTCCTTTTTCTTGAACTTTTGCCACACTTGTCAAATTTCATCACATGAGAGATACATTTCTTACATATTTACCACAAATAAACAATATTTTTACATAATTGGTCCTTCACATGGTCAAATGACCAAATTACCCTTTTATGGTAAAATGACCAATTTACCCTTTTTCTAGTATTAACTTTCTAATACTTAGAACACCATATTAAATCATAAATACACTATGATTAACATATTAATACTTATCAAAAGTATCGTGGTGTTACACATAAATTAATTTATTTTTTTATCATTTCTGTTTATGATTGTTGTCTTTTTATCATCATTATTATTAGTATTAACCACGTATTTGACTAATTATTAAAATCTTAAAAAGTTTAATAGGAATAACCATTAATTCAAAATTGCAAAACATTTTTGTTCAAACACTTGTTTTCAAGTTGCTAACTGGTACGATGTAATTGACATGGGAACTGCTTCCACTGTTACTTTTTATCCATCCACAGAAATTTATATTAAAAAGACAATTATACCCCTTTAGCCTTCTTCTACCTCCTTCATCTTTCTTCTTCTTTCAGCCTCCTTTTTCCTCTTTCCGGCATAGAGTAACTGTAATACATCCAATATTTTCTTTCAATTTCTTGATGTTTATACTCACATATCTTGCAATTGGTAACGCACAACCCATGTTGAACTCAATTGAGCAAGAATCAGTGCACCGAGTGCTTGAATCGCTCAACTCTGACGTCTCTCTTCTTTGACGACCTCTGATCCTCTGCTCCACACAGGGTCGTTTGTGACTACAACACCGTCACCGAAACCCAGAATATTGTCATGCTCGGGTTCGGGTACGTTTTCGACTATAACTCGAATCTAACTTGCTCAACAAACTGCAAATTGAGTGATAACATCGGTAAGATGACGAGCTTACGCCGGTTGATCATTACTGGAACGAGTGTTTCCGGCAAAATCTCAATTGTGTTCAGCGAAACTGTTGAAGTCGTTTTCCGGCGAGATCTCGGAGAGGTGATTCAACTCCATCTCCGAACAATCCGGATCCTACAATTCATTGAGTCTTCAAATATCAGTATCTGGAGAAGTAGCACAGGCGGAAGCAATAGCGCCGTTTCGGTCTTGGGAAACGATGTGTACTCTGTAGGTTTTTATCAGAAGCCGATAAAAGTATTAAATATCTAAAAGGGAACTAAAATGAGGGTATAATTGTCATTAAACAAACTTATTCTGTGGATATATAAAAACGCTCCGTGGAAATATCACGATCCAATTGACATAGTTGATATACATGATAAATTAATGTGGTTTACAAAGAATCACGCATTAAGTCGTTTATTTTTTATAGTCCACGTGTATGATTTTGTACTTTTATCATCATTAATAGTAGTAGTATTAATCACGCATCTTACTAATCATAAAAATCTAAAAAGTTAAAAATAATTAACCATTATTTCAAAGTTGTAAAACAATTTTCTACGAACATTAGTTTTCAAAGTTATAACCGGTACAGTGTAGTTGACATAGTTGATGTAATATGTAATTAATAAAAAATTATATTTTATTACGATTATTTCAAAGTTGTAAAAAATTATATATAATTATTAAAAAATTATATTTATTACGATTATTAATCTAATAATAATAATATATAATAATAGTAATACTTCATAATAATATCCAAAAATAAAAATAAAACTCCTAAAAAGACAAAACATATAAAAACATAAAGGATAAATGACAACAAAATGATGAAAAAAACAACTAAAGAATAAAAAAAGGTGCATCGAGCCATTAGGAGGAGTGTGTAAAAAATATCACTTGTTAAATACACCAAAAAATAATAATCAAAGTATAGTTAGGATGTATTTATAATATAGAAAAATGAGGATAGAAAAAAAACCAAAATGAATGAAAAGATGTATTCTACCTTTTTCGAAAGAAAAAAAACAGAAAATAAATGTATTATGTGTTTCCAAGTATAAGTTTACTGTTATACCATTTCCGTAAATATATTATCATTGCTAAATGATAAAGGCATTCGACATATTTGTTCATCACCTAATGTTAAAAAAAAAAAAAAAAAAAAAAAAAAAAAAACTACTCTTGGCATCAGGTCGCAAAGAAGAATTCGTTCGTAACTCTCGATTTTATCACCTAGTGTTGGCATCTCATAGAAATTCTATTTAGCACTGCATCCACAATCCACATACTTCAAGGTAAAGTACAACCTGAGTTTAAAATTTTAAAGAATTTTAAACTTATAGATATTTAATTCCCTATAGATAACGTACCAATCGTGAATTAAGACTTCATTTTTTTCTTATTAAGAACCATATGCTTGTGATTTACGTTCGTATACATTTTTTTGTTATTCTTAATTTCTTATGACTACACTCATGATTATGTAAAGCAATTCAAAAATTCGATTACTATAATCTGAGACATTCATTCTCAGATGTGTTTTGTGTTGGTTTATGGTAGTCGTGAGATGCGTTTTGTAATGGTTTATTGTGGTCGTGATTATTATAGCGACTAGCTTGAAAACATCATTTTTTAAAATCCATTTATACCATTAAATTTAATATTGTATATAGAAAAGGTAAACTCAAATTCCGGAACAAAAGGGAGAAGTTCTCGTAAATGCAGCAATGGTGATGCGTTCATGAATGTATCGGAACTCAAATGTTCTTTTATCTAAGACTTAACAGAAACTAGAGCTGTAAACGAACCGAATGTTCAGCGAACCGTTCGTGAACTGTTCGGCGGAAAGTTCGTTTATGTTCGTTTATTTAATAAACGAACGAACACAAACACAAATTTTCGTTCATTTAGTTAAACAAACGAACATGAACAATGATCTCGTTCGTATAATTATGTTCATGAACGTTCGTTTATGTTTGTTCTTTTAAGTTTCTTTTATATCCATATACGTTCAATTGTGTTTAATTAAATTACAATATTATATGTTTGTTTATGTTCATATATGTTCAATTGTGTTTGTTTATATCTGCTATTTTACGTTTGTTCATTTATGTTCGCTTAGCATGTTCACGAACATAAACGAACGAACATAAAAAAAATAATTTGTTAAACTAACGAACATGAACAATAAATCTCGTTCGTTTATCCATTCATATTCGTTCGTTTGTTCAAATAACTTAAACGAACGAACATGAACAAGCCCCCGTTCATGTTCGTTCAGTTCGTTTACAGACCTGACAGAAACATAAGAAACGAACAACCAACTCTAACATTATCTTTAATTTTTTTTTTGTGATGCATTACAATGGATGTTAGAACATTTATTTATAGCCAAAGTAGTACACATATCGTCTACAATAGTTGCTACTACATTTAATGAGTTCAAATATAATAAAACCAAGAGTAAATTACAAAATGGTCCCTGAGGTTGGCACGATCTTGCAATAATGGTTCTACTGTTGAAAAAAACACTTTAATGGTCCTTAAACTTGCGATTTACTTACAAGAATTATCCAATTTCACGTTACCGTCTATTATTCCCGTTAAGTTTGAATTTACACATTTATCTTGAAAGGGTATTATCGTATATTCATGTATTCGTTGTTGTTTAAAAAGCGGGAGAAGAAGGAGTGCTACTGACATCGCATTAAGTCGCAGAAACCAAACCAAAACCAACTACAGTCCGATCAACAATGGTGCTTTGCCAATGTGGAACCACAATGTACATTTGCTCGTCTTGGACAAATGAGAATCCAGGCCGGAGGTTTTGGAGGTGTAACCGAGCGGATTTGTGTCGTGGTTCGACCCACCGATGTGTCGCCGTTCTATGATGATTATACCAGGTTTGTTACAGGCTAAACGAAACCTTTTGGGTGAAATAAGCAGGCTTTCAGCACAAGTAGAATCCGCCAGGAAATACAAGATTGCCCTTGTCTTGTCTTGGGTTTTCTTCATCTGCTTTCGCATGTTTACTGTGTTTGAGTAATTTCATGTGTCCATGTTTAGCTAGTAAGGTAGGAGGTTAAAATTTAGGTCTCTGTTATGTGTTTATTAAGATATGAAGGTGTTTAAATGTAATGTTGCTGTGATAGACTAGTTGATGGTTTTAACCGAAACTGGTGATTTTGATGTTAACGTTTTGCTATAATGCAGCCGGTTTTTCTTTATGTGTAACGTTATTTATTGTTTAATTTTAAAGTGAATTCAAATCGGTGAACTATGGTAGTATATAATGATAAACATTTCTAGGTCGCTATTTATGAAAACATTGGGAATTATATACATTGGGGGTAATGTGGTAATGGGCCTAAAAAATGAGGGAAAAAACGGGCTTCAACTTATTACCGCCAATAGAGAAAACGTTTTATATCCCAGCTCTATTATAAAAGCAGCATTCTACGTTCAGGATTTCAGTGTGAAGAAGATGAAGGGAAATGATTTAGAAGCAATGCTGCAGGGTTCATTCACAGAGTCGAAGTCAATAGAAGGATGCTGTTCGAGTTTACAAGAAAAATAGAGAAAGATTACGATACAACAAAGGCGCTATTCGAAATGATGGATACCAGACCCCGATACATGAATTTTGTTTTAAGACGACAGATTGTCGATGAGGGCAAAATTAGACTAAGGCATTCGTTGGAGATTGTTTTCAATTTACAACAGATGCTGACTAAGGAGATAGAGTGGTACAAGGAGATGCTAAAACTCATCGAGTATGATTAAACTTGTTTGAATCATTTGTTAGACATGGTTTTCAATTTAGGGTTTTGGGTTAATTGTGATTCGCAACTTATTGTGATGTTTTTTGTTATCGTTCAATGTGAAGTGGTTTTTGTTGATGTCAATTACTTATGTTTTTGCTTATATATTGAACAACAAAATGTTTGCCATTTTGCCACAAATCGTCTTTACATTATTTGCACAACGTATGCTTTACAATACACATTACTTGTCTCTTAAATAAAGGGTCATGTGTATTGATATTTATGTGATTAAATGTGATTGTAAATGGGAAGTTTGTGTTAAGTTTATTGTAAACCTATCAATCTAAGTACTTGTACGTCTCTTTGTCAAAATAACAACATACTTTACCCTTTATGTATGAATTCCCTAACGAGTTCTGATGTTTCCTCATAATAATTGGGGGAAAATTGGTTAGTTTTTGTTCATTTAGTCTGGACTTTAAACACTTCAAGTATACTAACAAAGAAATTACCATATTATAGAATTTGACATAGAACGATTTTAGCAAACACGTACATTGAATGGGTTCAAATACGTGAAAATATGAACCCACTCCTACTTAATGTAGCATACATCAAACACATTACTACGACTGTTCGACAAATATTATCCGATGACAAGTACTACATGTTAGTACTTTAAACAAAACAACACATGTCTTAGACCCACAAAAACACATTTATTTAATATATAAGTTCCACCATAACCACTGACACCGTTGCATGATCCCATTCCTTAAACCATTGTCTTCATTCAATCAACACAATCCTGTAACCGATATGACCATTCCATTAGCAAACACCTTAAACTGCTGTGAACCCACCAACCTGTGGTTTGCATGATTTGGCATTGGGACCTGGTATGTTGCATTTCCCACATGATATCACAGTGTATTTTCTCGATAATTTACTACCCTTGGAACCTGGTTGACTACCTTGTGAGACGACCTCATCTATGCCCCTTCTTCTTTTAATTTTTGGTCTCCCAACCTGTAGGTAAGTTTAACATTATAAGACCAATTAGTTAGTATATGTTAATTACATAATCTAACATTTTGAAACGTTACCTGGACATGGTGTTTGGGGGGGGGGGGGAGGAGAATACTTGTAGGACATTCAGACTTAGGCCACATCTATGGACCGTTTATGGGTTCCACAGTGCAAGTATACATTTGTTTCCAAGTGTCCATTCGATAACAGGGATGAACCAGATCTTCTGGTTGCCTCAAAAATTCACCATTCCCCACCTGATCCCACAGGGCAGCCACAACATGCTTACACGGTATCCCTGATACCTCCCACCTTCTGCAAGAGCAAACACTTTTGTTCATGTCCACAACGAATTGTTCATAGTTATCACTTGTCACTTGATACTTCCCACCTCCATTGAATATAAACCTACAATTGGTTGCCTCATCCTTGATTTTATCCAACAATTTCCGTGCTGTTGGAGTTAGGTATCCAGAACTCTTGCTTATCATGCGTTGAACAGTCACAATTTTTTTCATGATATATTCTCGGATGAACTCTAGAGTTGATATTATAGGTCTGTCCCAGCCATCAACAAGTTTTACATTGAAAACCTCGCACACATTATTCAGCAACAAGTCTGAATGTGCACTGCCTAAAACAACATAATACGAAGTTGTTATTTAAATCAACTACATGTGACTAATCTATAGTTATTAACAATGTAACTCATACAACACAATTTACCTGAAAACGCAGACCTGCTCTAGTGTTTCGCAGGTATGGCAAGTAACCATTGATATGCTTCCTTGTTCATAGAGTTGAAATCAGCCATACTTTTCCTGAAATGTGGTTCCGTTGTTGCTGTGGCACACTTCCATAGTTGTTCTTTCAAGGAGTTACCTTTCCAATGAAGTTTGATATTCTCATGGATATGACGAACACAATACCTGTGTTCTACAGACAGGAATACCTTCAAAATTGCAGGGAGTAATCCTAATATAGAATATAGTGTTAGCATAATTCAGGTAAACAACAAATATAAATCAACATCATAAAACAAAATCTTATGAAATAGTGCATAACTTTTGACGATCACTAATGAAGGTGAAATTTGTGTTGGGTCCCATGTCAAAATCTTCCCCAAGGCATTCCAAAAACCAGATGCATGAACTTTTGCATTCAGTTTCAATAATTGCATACGCAACAGGATAAATCTCGTTTTTCCCATCCATACCCACCGCACTCAGAAGCTGACCAGGATATGGACCTTTCATGAAGGCCCCATCGAGCCCTAAAATCTCCCTTTGACCATACTTGAACCCATTCTTAAGCGGACCAACACAAATGTAGATCCGCTTAAAGATCCGTGTTTTGGAGCTAATATCAGGCTCTGGTTCGACAGAAATCTTGACCGTTGTTCCTGGGTTTCTTAATTGTAATTCCAACCCGTAATCTCTAAGCATCGCATATTGCTTTTCATAGTCACCCCTAATTTTGTTTAGGCTAACTGGCGAGTACGGAAAACCTTCATGAATGAAAGATCAATCTTGTATTTGCGTTGCAATTCGGTTCTAAGTGCACTTACAGGGATGTTAGGGTTCCTGCAACTTGACTCACTATTTTCTTCGCGATGTAACCTTATGTGCAAGTATTCCCAGTGCGTGTCTGTATGCAAGTGTGGTGTGGGTAATACTATATGTCTTTATCATCCATTCTTCTCTATTTGGTAACCTAGACACGTACAAGACCCACGTACAAAAAATATCAATTGAATTTACCCTTCTGCCCCTCCTATTTACTGGCTGCAAGCTATTTTGGTCATTCATTCCACGTACTATACCAATACAGTTAGCCCTTAGCCGAGTCAAGTCGTTCCTCAAAATAATCAGTTTACGTCTGGAGAAGATGGCTAAGTTCTGAATAGCCTCTTTAACTACAACTTTGTTCATAAATCTTTCCCCAATACGGAAGTCAGCGGCATGCTTTTTACTTGCTGAACAAATGACAAGTTTGTCCAGATTGCGGAGCATAAGCTCACGGAGAGATTCAGGCCTATCATAACTCTTGAATGTGTTTGTGTCAAATACAACCTATTCATCCTCCTCAACAACAGCCGATCGGGACGTACCTTCATGTTCATCTACTGGTGGATCTAGTTTGCTAGCAAACCCATTCATATTTATGTCAACATTACTAAACGAGTCTTCTTCTTGTCTTGAATATACAAACTCACAACCATCACTATCATGCCCTTCTTCAGCCTCCACTTCAACTGATGTTTGCTGGACCTCCGGTGGGTTTGGATCTGCTGCACCAACAGCCTTATTCCATTCTCTTTCACAAACCGATTGCAAATTATAGTTGTAGTCATCTCTCAAGTTCCATTCTAAACCAGGTTCCGTTAGACCATACTCATATAACTGACCAAAATGAGTAAAATCTGGTGGATCCTGAAGATATAGGTTCACTGCATGTACAGGTGAGAGGTTAAATATTGGGTCCACTTCAGTTTGAACTTCTTTTGACTTCGCATTTTCCGCCTACGTTTGAGAGTTGACCTCTAGTGGCTTATAAACAACAATATCCAAACATTGTGATTTGACCTTCTGTTCTTGTACAACTGACGAGTTGTTTAAGTAAAAAAGAAGGTTCTTTTTAGCTCCACTGATGGTGGATCTGACCACGTTGATCCGGTTCAGTTCAGGTGAAACTAATGGAGTTAGATCGGACCTCCAATCGGCCACACGAGCTTTACCATATGATGGAAAAACAGACTTCTCGTGTTTAACATATACTTCAAGTTCTTTACAGAACTCAACATACGAACACAACTTCTTGACATTGACATCACTAGTTAGCGGAATATACCCATTATTTTAACACCCGGCTTTTAAAACAAAAACACCCCTGAAAATTTTTCATTTTAAACATAGGTTTCAGTACTTAAAACCATAAACAAAGGGGTATGTTTTTAATAAAAACGGGTACAAGCGTATCAAGGAGTACACAAATATAATAACCTCCTTATAAGCCGGGCTGCTACTTACAGCATCTACAAGTCCACTTCTTGAGTCACGGACTTTATCCTTACCCTTATCAGGGTTATGCTAACCTGCAGGGACACTTAACAAACGGTATGAGCTACAAAGCTCAGTGAGTAATCGTATCTGCAAATAACATGTATAAAATACAATCATATATCTGTCTGGATATCGAATCCAAACTCCTAGCCTTCCTGGCTGACCACATATCTCCTAGGATTTCACCTCCTAATCTGTAGCCTTACAGGCTGAATCATAATAACCTGTAATTATCAAGCCATGTCAGTTATTTGCACATATAATCATGTCTAACCATTTTTGTCCCATGTTTCTTAGTCACAATGGACTGCATCATATATCATGGCTATCTAAGCCGCACCATATGTCATGGCTATGTAAGCCGTACCAGGACATTTTCAATATACAAGTCATAGCCCAAAGGCCGTACCAGCTGGGCTCAATAACCCGGTATCATAGTCAAACGACCGCACTATTTGGACTTAAAGTCAAATATTAAAATCATTTATGGCTCACGAGTTTGTCCCGCTTTTGCCTAGACTCACGGCTCCGTTCTTGCCATCGCAATGACTCACGGATTATCCGGTATTGCCTTTTCAAAGATTGACTCACAGCTCCGTTCTTGTCTATTGTAGACTCACGGCTTATCTGGTATTGTCGCATTGTTTATTCATTTACTGACTCACAGCTCCGTTCTTGTCTTTCACAGACTCACGGCTTATCTGGTATTGTCGTATCATTGACTCACAACTCCGTTCTTGTCTATCGCAGACTCACGGCTTATCTGGTATTGTCATATCATTGGCATCTGTCAACTGTAAATTTTGTCCCCCAAAGCAGTTTCAAATCTGTAACAATTTAATCATCATATATCATATATGATATCAGTGAGATTACTCACCTGGATATTAGCTGCATTTAAATCCCGGTTGTTTCTTGCCTTTGCGTGCACCACAACCATTTGTCCCGTACCTATATATTCATTTATATACCAAATGATAATAGGTTAATAACCATTTCAGTTGACTCTACTACACAAGAGTCCTATACAATACAATTGGGGACCATTTCCAAGCATTTCCAATCAATAACCATCGTTATAAAAATTTAATACGCTTCCCGAAATACGCGTATTCTACTACAGTACTTTCGGGAGGTCGTATAAGTATTCCGATAATTTTCCATGAAGTTTCACAATATATTAGACCTATGTTTAAAATTTCAGGTCAATCGGATAAGCCTAGCATCAAAATGAAACTTGGAAAATGCTCAAAATTTCACAGAAGGTTTCTGCCTTGAAGGCGTATCGCGCCCAGGGTGCGTGGCGCGTCGCGCCTGCTTCTTCGGGTCGCGATCCACCCTGTGGTCGGGTCGCGATCGCTGAACAGCAGGCCAGAAGCTCCGATTTTCAAGCTACAAAATCCCATTTTCTCATATTAAGCCCTTAATACATGACTTAATCGATAGAGGATTGTTCCAGGTCAAAAACCATTCATTAACATCTAGTTTTAACCCATGGAAATCATATATTTCAAACATTTTCCAACAATTCCCGTTTTTGACATTTTGGTCCAAAAACCGAAATTCTTCAAAATTAGTCACTTCTACTGATTATTCTCATCATTAACAACATTTGGAACTCATTAGAACTCATTATAATCCACTGGATCATATAAACATGTATTCTAGGGTTCTTGAGCAAAGTTCCAATTTTTCAATAATAACAACATACTTTCAATTTGATATGAATTCTTACAACATAAACATGTTTAAGGCTTAGAATTCATTTGAACCTCTTGGATCATAACTGAATTTCAGTTTCCAGATTATCCCAAGAAGAACACACACAAAACTTAGGTTAGAATTCATTACTAACCTTATATGCTTAGAAATCTTCAATTCCAAGCTAGGATTCCAACTTTCCACTTCAATTCTTCAAGAACTTTCTGAAATCGTGCTCCAAAAACTCTCCCGATCATCACCAATGTTCTGCACATTTGAGGGGAGTTTTCAACATTTTATATTTTCCAAATTTTACAAATTTGGTCCCTAAGTTCATTTTCTTGGACTTTTGCCACAATAATCAAGTTTTATTACAATAAAACTTTCATTCCTTATCCTTTTGCCACTACAACAATATTTTTACATAATTGGTCCTTTATTTGGTCAAATGACCAAATTACCCTTTTATGGTAAAATGACCAATTTACCCTTTTCTAGTATTAACTTTCTAATACTTAGAACACCATATTAAATCATAAATACACTATGATTAACATATTAATACTTGTCAAAAGTATCGTGGTGTTACAAATTTTCCCCTCCTTCAAAAGATTTCGTCCCCGAAATCATACAAACAAGCGAGGGTAATTTTTCTCATTACAATTTCGGTCTCCCGTATCATATGGAAACATTTATGGTATTGCCAAGGCACTTTTACCATACTAGTCTCCTTATTTCATGGTTATGTTACTGTTTATCTATCATTCCTCCGGTTGTCCCGGGTACTATAACTACTTATCTACCTTTATTTCAACATGAGTTGTTTGTTGAAATTTTTCAATCCATGTTCTCAGAATTATGAGACCCATAGAAAACATTATAAATATCTTGAAGTTCATCAGGAAACCTCGATCAGCACACCAAAATTCTTACTCTTCGGGACATATGGAAAGGTCCAATAAATGAGGACTTAACCTTCTTTTAGTCCTAAACAGATTTTTAGTCTTTTTAAGGGATCTTTTGATTACCTCGTCATTCCTCATCTGGAATTTCAATGGTTTTACTCTCTGGTTCATGTACTACCTTTACTGCTTCTTAGCCATTTTCAAATTTTTTCTCGTATTCATCAAGTCTTCTTTTTAACTTCTTTCAAAATCTAGGATCTAGCCAGCGGCTTTTTCACAGTTCCAATTTAATAAATCGGAGGATAGCACGGTATCCCATACAATACTTTATACGAGCCAGTAGAATACTAGTATGTAAGCTATTATTTCTTACAAATTCTACCAACGGTAGACGATCTTCTCATCTTCCACCAGGTCATGTTGTGCAAATTTTAAGCATATCTTCTAAAGTCTGCGTCACTATTTCGCCCCGTCTATCAATCTGCAAATCATATACAGTACTTACTAGTACTTTTGAACTAATTATTCTTGGAATTTATGCCAAGATTAACGGATAATTCTATTTTCTCGACTCGATACAATCGACACCGGTAGCGCACGTCGACAAATTTCTCTTTCTATGTAGTTTTTTTTCACTACTTTTTGATCTTAATTTCTTCCCTGATCGGTATAAATTTACACTGATTTCATCAATCAATCTGCAATTACCCATATGGTGTCATACCCATGCGGTACTTGCAAAGACTTTATTACAAAGTCTATAATAAAATCGTCCCGTTCCTTCTTTGGGACCCACAACGGCTAAATTTTTCGTATGCTTCTAATGATTTGACTGTAGTTACACACAATTCAAACACTTTTCACATGTCTTTTCATGTCCTCCTTTAGTCCCGGCCACCAATACATAGGTTATATCATCCTACACAGTTTGGTACTATTCCGGGCATTTTGCATATCTACCCCAATATACATCTTTTAAGGTAGATTTCATATCTCACCTTGCTTGGAACTCACATACACAACCACCAAGGGTTTTTAATCACCGTGAGTTTCTATCTAGCTTCTTTCAATAGCTATTCATTCATTCACTTTTCACGTTTTCAGACTTGCACACTTCTTCTTGTGCTACCCGAATC
Organism: Cichorium intybus; assembly: GCA_023525715.1. Taxonomy (NCBI): domain Eukaryota; kingdom Viridiplantae; phylum Streptophyta; class Magnoliopsida; order Asterales; family Asteraceae; genus Cichorium; species Cichorium intybus. The sequence goes on along the minus strand of CM042016.1, from coordinate 36,060,104 downwards.
AACTCAAGTAATCAATTCGCCACACTCACACATGTGGTTGTATCTTTCAAAAGATACTCTTTCTAATTCAAGGCATCTATAATCACATCCGCCTTTCCGAGATGGTACAAGATTTCATAACCGAAATCTTTAAGTAACCCATCTATCTTTGCTATCTCATGTTTAGCTTCTTTTTGATCAATTAAGTGTTTCAAACTTTTATGATCCGTACCAACAGTAAGCTTTACACCATACAAGTAGTGTCTCTAAAGCTTCAATGTCAAATTTATAATTGCTACTGCAATATCATGTATCCAAAATCAGCTCTGGATGCATTTCTATAATCCAATTTATTTTCTCCGCTTAGCGATAATGCTAACACCGGAGCTTCACATAAGGTTTGTTTCAACCTTTTAAAAGATACTTGTGGTCTTTCTACCACTCGAACTTTTCACCTTTCTTGGTCAACTTTAGTCAGCTAACCAGCAATCAAGGAGCAGTTTTCTACAACTCTCCTATAATAACCCGCCAATCCAAGGAACTACAGATTTTAGTCAGATTCCTCAGGCGGTTCCCGTTTTATCACAGCATCATTTCCACTGGATCCACTTTAACATTTTCGGCATTAATAACATGCCCAAAGAATATGAAACTTATTTTAGCCAAATTTTTCATACTTGGAGAATTTTACATATCACTTAACTCAGTGAGGTAACTCCAATATCTGGTACAAATGTACCTCATATTCAGTCTGGTTTCGAGAATATCAGATTCTCAGTAGTCAGTGCACATACATATCAACTCGTCTTTCTTCTTTTCAAACAAGATAGGGCTCCACACGATGACACATTCGGCCATATGAGACCCCGATTCAAAAACAATTTCTTCTAATTATTTTCCTGCTCTGCCATCTCTGCAGATGCAAATCAGTTTAGAGCCAAAATAACAGAAACGGCTCCCAAAATCAGTTTAATCATAAACTCTTCTCATCAATCTGGCTGTAATTCTGGAAGTTCTTTGAAAGAAACATCCAAAAATTCATTTGAAGTTTTACACTTCTATCACCGCTTTATTTAGCTTGGCCAATACTACATATGCCAACTAAAACATCATTCCTTTACTAACTCTTTTTCCGAGTTTAAACAAAGGAAAGTAACCGGTATTCTCAACAACGGTCATTTACCATGGATTTTCGTTCATTTTATTTCTGATTTTAGAACCACAATGTTCATATTTCTACAATTCATGTTAGCATCATTCATTGCTAACCAATTCATATGCACAATTTTTTTTCAGATTCACTGGTAGTCATCGGCTTCAGATTTATAGGGAAAAACGGTCCCGTAAATCCTAAACAGACTACCTTCCAGGTGTTCAATATCTTGAACATATTTGCTAACTGCTATAGCTACTTCCAACATTTCATCCATAATCGTTGATGAAATATTCAGACAAGATATCAAGTCATCGATCCAAAGCATAGCTTCATGGATCAAATATAACATATACGGGGATCATATTCAAGACAATGATATATGGGACCATATTAGTCTACTCACGAGCTTCTTCCACAGTCTGCTGGAATGCTCATGGTACCACTGGTCCTTTTCGACCGTTCATTTCTTCTTTCTTTCCTCCCCGTTCTTTCCTGGGTTTATCACTCGTTACTCCACATTTAACATGTGAACATTTCATAGGAAAGTGTTCTATAGCTCCGTGCTAGACACACTTCCGTTCCATCCAACAGACTCGAGCAATATGCTCCTGCTTTCTTCAATTTCAGCCATTAGACGGTAGAGTCTCAACTCTATAATTATCTGAGTGCTTTTCCTGCACTTCTTGCATCGCATCGCCTTTTTCATTTTGGTCCCTTCCCATTAAGGTTGGGCCTAAATCGTGGTAACTTCTCCTGAAGCGTCCACTAACATTTTATTGCTTTTCTTGTAGTCTCAGCTACTTTTCTTTCACCTTGAATATCAGTCAAGGTGAGCACCCAATTTCTTTTTCTGACCACAGCAGCTACTATCGCTTGTCATGTGGATTTTCTGCTACTTGTCTCTTTGCCCCTCGTTCAGTGGAGCCTTGAGAAAGGGCTGGTCCGCCACTAGAAGCTCCACGCCCTAAATTCTTCCCAGTAATATTCACTGTTCATACTTCTTATACATCAGAGGTTAGCAACAGTTAGGTTATATATGTATAATAACAACTTATATACACCTAACGGTACATCGTGTCTACTATCTCAGGGTTTAAGTCCAGGAATCTACTCTATAGACACCTAGTTCACTTAAACCTCGGCTCTGATACCAACTTGTAGCACCCGGCTTTTAAAACAAAAACACCCCTGAAAATTTTTCATTTTAAACATAGGTTTCAGTACTTAAAACCATAAACAAAGGGTATGTTTTTAATAAAAACGGGTACAAGCATATCAAGGAGTACACAAATATAATAACCTCCTTATAAGCCGGGCTGCTACTGACAGCATCTACAAGTCCACTTCTTGAGTCACAGACTTTATCCTTACCCTTATCAGGGTTATGTTAACCTGTAGGGACATTTAACAAATGGTATGAGCTACAAAGCTCAGTGAGTAATCGTATCAGCAAATAACATGTATAAAATACAATCATATATCTGTCTGGATATCGAATCCAAACTCCTAGCCTTACTGGCTGACCACATATCTCCTAGGATTTCACCTCCTAATCTGTAGCCTTACAGGCTGAATCATAATAACCTGTAATTATCAAGCCACGTCAGTTATTTGCACATATAATCATGTCTAACCATTTTTGTCCCATGTTTCTTAGTCACAATGGACTGCATCATATATCATGGCTATCTAAGCCGCACCATATGTCATGGCTATGTAAGCCGTACCAGGACATTTTCAATATACAAGTCATAGCCCAAAGGTCGTACCAGCTGGGCTCAATAACCCGGTATCATAGTCAAAAGACCACACTATTTGGACTTAAAGTCAAATATTAAAATCATTTATGGCTCACGAGTTTGTCCCGCTTTTGCCTAGACTCACGGCTCCGTTCTTGCCATCGCAATGACTCACGGATTATCCGGTATTGCCTTTTCAAAGATTGACTCACAGCTCCGTTCTTGCCTATTGTAGACTCATAGCTTATCTGGTATTGTCGCATTGTTTATTCATTTACTGACTCACAGCTCCGTTCTTGTCTTTCATAGACTCACGGCTTATCTGGTATTGTCGTATCATTGACTCACAGCTCCGTTCTTGTCTATCGTAGACTCACGGCTTATCTGGTATTGTCATATCATTGGCATCTGTCAACTGTAAATTTTGTCCCCCAAAGCAGTTTCAAATCTGTAACAATTCAATCATCATATATCATATATGATATCAGTGAGATTACTCACCTGGATATTAGCTGCATTTAAATCCCGGTTGTTTCTTGCCTTTGCGTGCACCACAACCATTTGTCCCGTACCTATATATTCATTTATATACCAAATGATAATAGGTTAATAACCATTTCAGTTGACTCTACTACACAAGAGTCCTATACAATACAATTGGGGACCATTTCCAAGCATTTCCAATCAATAACCATCGTTATAAAAATTTAATACGCTTCCCGAAATACGCGTATTCTACTACAGTACTTTCGGGAGGTCGTATAAGTATTCCGATAATTTTCCATGAAGTTTCACAACATATTAGACCTATGTTTAAAATTTCAGGTCAATCAGATAAGCCTAGCATCAAAATGAAACTTGGAAAATGCTCAAAATTTCACAGAAGGTTTCTGCCTTGAAGGCGTATCGCGCCCAGGGTGCGTGGCGCGTCGCGCCTGCTTCTTCGGGTCGCGATCCACCCTGTGGTCGGGTCGCGATCGCTGAACAGCAGGCCAGAAGCTCCGATTTTCAAGCTACAAAATCCCATTTTCTCATATTAAGCCCTTAATACATGACTTAATCGATAGAGGATTGTTCCAGGTCAAAAACCATTCATTAACATCTAGTTTTAACCCATGGAAATCATATATTTCAAACATTTTCCAACAATTCCCGTTTTTGACATTTTGGTCCAAAAACCGAAATTCTTCAAAATTAGTCACTTCTACTGATTATTCTCATCATTAACAACATTTGGAACTCATTAGAACTCATTAGAACTCATTATAATCCACTGGATCATATAAACATGTATTCTAGGGTTCTTGAGCAAAGTTCCAATTTTTCAATAATAACAACATACTTTCAATTTGATATGAATTCTTACAACATAAACATGTTTAAGGCTTAGAATTCATTTGAACCTCTTGGATCATAACTGAATTTCAGTTTCCAGATTATCCTAAGAAGAACACACACAAAACTTAGGTTAGAATTCATTACTAACCTTATATGCTTAGAAATCTTCAATTCCAAGCTAGGATTCCAACTTTCCACTTCAATTCTTCAAGAACTTGCTGAAATCGTGCTCCAAAAACTCTCCCGATCATCACCAATGTTCTGCACATTTGAGGGGAGTTTTCAACATTTTATATTTTCCAAATTTTACAAATTTGGTCCCTAAGTTCATTTTCTTGGACTTTTGCCACAATAATCAAGTTTTATTACAATAAAACTTTCATTCCTTATCCTTTTGCCACTAAAACAATATTTTTACATAATTGGTCCTTTATTTGGTCAAATGACCAAATTACCCTTTTATGGTAAAATGACCAATTTACCCTTTTCTAGTATTAACTGTCTAATACTTAGAACACGATATTAAATCATAAATACACTATGATTAACATATTAATACTTGTCAAAAGTATCATGGTGTTACAATTATCATGTTCCACTAATGGTAAGCGGAAATGGTAAAAAGGGGTTGCTTTGTCCTATACCCTAACTCCTTCATGATACGATCTAAGTCTAACAAACAGAAGGTATCTTTGTGAAGGTAGTCAACAACACAAACGTAACCATTGATATACCTTATAGTCGGGGCTTCGATGAAAAACCCACCATGATTTACTTCAATCGAGAACATTTTCCCTTTTTCATCTGCATCACCGTAGATATAAACTGGTTTAGAAAACGAACATGGGAATCAGACTTACCAAACGAATAACTTACCATAGCATTTGTAATCGTCTCCTTCATCCAAACGATCCCTGATATTCCAATGCGAGCTCCGATTCCTGACATTGTATCTTCTATCGGAGGCCATTATCACCGTCTGTGTCTCTCGAGGAGCTATGCAATCTCAGGTGGATTTGGTACTTGATGATGGATTTGAAGTAATGGAGAAGCAGAGCATTTAATTATACCCGCAAAGGTTATAGTAGTCGGGAAGAAATAGACGGAAATACCCCGCTACTTTTGTGTGTAAATTCAAACATAACGGGAATAATAGACGGTAACAAGAAATTGGATCATTCTTGTAAGTAAATCGCAAGTTTAAGGACCATTAAAGTGTTTTTTTCAACAGTAGGACCATTATTGCAAGATCGTGCCAACCTCAGGGACTATTTTTGTAATTTACTCTAAAATCAAATATGTCATTTAATTCAACAAAGGTAGCTGCAAGTTTGGTGAGTCCAGTTGGGTTTACACTAACATTCTTCCCTTTAAACCAAACTTGGCTCGAGATTTGTTACATCGATCATGTTGTGCATTTCACTGTGCCTCACGTATGTCAAAGCCTTGCTACAGATGTTCGCTCTTTGATCCTTCAATGCTACATATTCCACCATAATTTGCCCACACTGAACATATTCTCGTATGAAGTGATAAAGAATGTCAACGTGTTTGCTTCGACCATGAAACACAGGATTTTTCATTAAGGAAATTGCTGACTTGTTATCGATATACAAAGTGATAGGCATGGCATGATGTTCAGTGAGTTCCTTCATGAGATTGCAAGCCAAATGGCTTGACATGATGTCTCATAGCTGCCATGAACTCTCCTTCACATGTGGATAAAGCAACAATCTTTTGCTTCTGAGATTGCCAGGTTACTACATTTCTACCAAGATAGAAAATTATCCCACTCGTGCTTTTGCTATCAACAGTGTCACCACCAAGATCACTATTGGTGAAACCCACCAAGTCTTCAATTTCACGACCCTTTCTATAGTTGATTCCATATTGACAGATCATTTTACATACCGTAAAATATATTTTACTACTTGTAAATGCAAGGTGGTTAGTTCTTTCATGAAGCGGCTTGCAATTCCAACCGAAAATGACAAGTCCGGTCAAGTGTGTTTCAAGTATCTCAGACATCCCACCACTCGCCTATATTCGGTTGGGTCAACTCTTTCACCATCTTCATCCTTCTTGATCATCAATTTTGGTTCCATAGGTGTTTTTTACAGGGTTGCAACCTAGCAACCCAAATTACTCTAAAATCTTTTTTGCATAAGTCGTTTATTGTAAAGATATTCCCCACTTCTTTTGTGACACTTCGATTCGAAGGTAGTAAGAAAGCAAACCAAAGTAACTAATATCAAATTCTTTTTTCATTTGATATTTGAATTTGACAATATCTTTGAATAGAGTTTTGCGATTTGGTTCCCTTATGTAAACCACCGAGTCTTATGAACATTTTGACAAAACGAACCCTTTTAAGCTTTTATCCAAGCGAATATTCCATGCTCGTGGAGCTTGTCTTTTTCCATATAGAGTTTTGAAGAGCTTAAGCACCTTGTGACTATGGACTTTATCAACATATCGTTTCGGTTGGGAGACATAGGCCTCTTCCTTGAGATCTTTATTGAGAAAGGCTGACTTGACATCAATGTGGTGGACAACCCACCCATGTTGAGTTGTTAAGGCAAGAATAAGCCTTACAGTGTCAAGTAGTGCTAACGGTGCAAAAACTTCATCAAATTCGATTCCTTGTTTTTACACAAATCCTTTGCGACGAGTCTAGCTTTATGTTCCACCACTTTTCCAAAGTTGTCTTTCTTCACTTTGAATACCCACTTCAAACCGATTGCTTTGTGACCGACGACAAATCAGTGAGTTGCCACGTCATGTTTTTCTCGGTAGCATCCAACTCCATTTGCATAGCCTCTGCCATGCTTTAGAAGTTACTGCCTCTTTGAAATTCATTGGTTGATCTGCTGCTATCATCAACAATTCTCCAGACTCAAGGATCAGAAATTTGACATTTCCATACACATTAGCGAGCGAACGGTACCCTTTAGGCCCAACTTCGCTTGAAGCGCATTCTGTGTGCGATGAGGTTGAAGAAATAATAGTGTATGGGGTTGTTTCAGGCAGGCCAGATCCATTCTTTTGTTTTCCGCTTTGGACAGATTCAAAAAATGGATGTCTAATTGTTGTGGGATGATTTCAAGGCTATTTCTGGGTGTTTCAGGATGTATTTGGGCTTGTGGTTCAATGATGGTAAAGGTTTTAGGAGTCACTTTTTTTTTTGGGAACGTTAAAAGGAGTAGGACATTAGACCTTGGAGTTGGATTATCGCCAATATCCAACTCCTTTCAAGGGTCTAGTTTCGAGTTTACTCACTAGGCTTCCAAGTGTAACTTTATTATTTTGACATGTATCACAGATGGTGAGTTGGATGATTAGGATCTCTTAGGGATTTTTAGTAGGCCACGAGTTGTGCGGTTCCTTGAACTTATGTTATGATGTTGGATTGTATACTCTTAATTGAAATACTAATTTGGAGATATACTATTTACGGGACCTACTTCCGTAACCTTTTTGAAAACTTTGGAAAACCACTTTATCACTTAATGGTTTATAAAAGAACAGAAAACTAAGGGTATATATGCTGCCCATAAGAACTTTAAGTTTATTAGATCGATGTCAATTGTGCATTTTTGGATGGAGAGCTCAATTGAGAAGTATATAATTACCACCCTCCAGGTTTCGAATGCCCATACTTTTTTAACCACGTCTATAAGCTTCAAAAAGTTGAATACAATTTAAAGCAAGCACCTAGAGATTAGAGACACTGTCAAATCTTCTAGATGAATCTGGCTTCAAACAAGGTTCTATCCATCTTGATCTCTTTCGCAAAGTTGATAACAATCATTGAAATGAGCATGATAGGAGAGTTAAATGTTTTCTTGGTTTACAAGTTAAACAATCTTAAAATGGAATTTTTATGAATCAAGAAACTATGTTTAACAATCTTTTGCGCAGATACTCACTTGACAAAGCAAACATTGCAAGAACTCATATGTCTGTTGGTTGCAAACTAGATTATGATCCTGATTGGAAACTTATTGATCAAAAAATTTGTCACAACATGATACGATCACTTTTGTATTTAACTTTTTGTAGACCTGATATTTTTGTTTGTTACATGTAGGTGTACCTAACTCAAGACCAATCCAAATGAATCTCACTTGTTGATTATTGGTTTTCGGTATCCAACCAAAAGTGATTTTTGTTTGCACGCTTTCGTTGATTCTAACTATGGTGGCGGTAAGCTAGACAGGAGCAAACATGACGTAATGTTAATTCCTTAGAGGAAATCATGTGTAATTGACTTCAAAGAAGAAGTCATGTGTATCCACTTCAATAGGTAAAGTAGAATATGTTATTGCTGCCATTTGTTGTTCTGAAGTGCTTTGGACGCAACCGAAACATAAGGAGTACAACTATAAGATGGATCAAATCCAATCTATTGTCATTCTAAAAGTGCAATCATCATTTTTGACAACACTGTTAACCATGCTATGACAAAACAGAATGAAAATCAATACCAGCTCTTAAAAGATAACCATTTTGAACTAGATATGCATCGCCTTTTTCATATTAATTCAATGTTATTTTAAAGTACCATGTTTCAGAATAATAACACTATTATTGTAACTTCAAGTTATGGTGAATATAAGTTAGATTGCTAAGGCATTTTACAAATTCCAATTCACGTAAAAATCTTTATCGCCCACATATGTATGTATACTTTCTAGGGTCTCAAATATGATCGAGGCCAGAAACAAGGTTGGGCCAAAGTAACAAAGTATTTTATATTAAGAATCATGGCATTTTTTTTTTTTTTTTTTTTTTGGTAACCGAGGACCCCACCCGACCCATCCTTTGGATGACCCTGATGAAGCAACATCGGGGCCCACGCACACCTGGCAGCAGGGTGGTCCGGGTCAATCACCTACGGGGGTAGAGATGTCTTTTGCGCAGATACTCACTTGACAAAGCAAACATTGAAGCAACTCTCTATTTTTTGTTAGGTTCATTGAAGAACCAAAATTAAACAAGGAACGAATCCTACGGCCAGAATGCAAAATATCAATGGCCAACGATAAGGATGTAAAAATTCTTAATTGGACGCGCATGTAGCGGATCATAGCAAAAAACCCACTTCGTTTATTATGTTTTTTTAATTTTTAAGCTTATTCTTTTTTCGAAAAAAAAAACTAATTATACCAAAATTCATAATTTTTCATCCTCTATAAATAGAGATCCATATTGATATACAAAATTTTTGTTTTTTTTACTTCAAGTTCGTCCAGATTCACCTTGTGAATCTGAACTGAACTACATTGTTTTAAATATATTTATTTACATCTAAATAACAAATCTATCCAATTTTTTCAATAATTCTTTACCGATCACATGTGAATTTTAAGTAAATCATTTATGAATCTCAGTTAATTCAATTGTATATGATATTAAAACATTAAAATAGTAAAAACATTAAAATAGTAAAAACATAAGTGATTTTTCTTGAAATCACATCTGAATTTAAAAATATTTTTAAGTTTACATAAGTTGTTATTAAATGATTAACTATTATTGAAAAAATGAATTCATTGATCATTTACATATGAAATATCTTCCATACAAATTTAATACAGTTTATATTCACATTGCGATTTTTAACTGCTTCTTGTTTTATACATGTTAATTCACATATAAATGGTAATTGTACCTGACTTTTTCAGAAAAAATTATCATTCACGTGTGAATTTTGAGCAAATTAATTTGTGAATTTAAATTAATTCAATTGTGTATGATCTAAATGTTAAAAATAATATACATCTAGTTTTAGATATATTAATTCACATATAAATGATAATTATATCCTATTTTTTAGCAATTTTGTGTTCATTCATGTATAAGTTTATGTAAATTAATTTGTGAATCTTAGTTAATTCAATTGTATATTACAAAATATTGAAATTGTAAAGAATATAAACGAAATTACTTAAATTTAATATGAAAATTTAGTGAGATTCATGTCTGAATCTAAAAGTTTATTTAAATTCATATAAGTTGTTATTGAATGATTATTGATTGTTGAAAAAATAATTTCAATGATCATTAACATGTGAATAATCTTCTATAAAACTTGTTATAGTTCATATTCACATTGATTAATTGTTATGAATCTGAACAAGATTTTTGAATATTTTTTTCGTTTTTACTATATTGATATGGATGTCTATTGAAAAAGAATAAAAAATTATGAATTTTGATATATTCGATTTTTTATTTTGATAAAAAATAAGCTCTAAAAATAAAAAACGAAGTTGGTTTTTTGGAATTATTTGTTACATACGCGTTCAATTAAAAAATTTACAACCTTATCTTCGGGCATCGATCATTTGAATTCCGACGCTCACAATTGGTTCTTTGGTTCCTTGTTTTATTTTGGTTCTTTATTGAACTTATATATATATATATATATATATATATATATATATATATATATATATATATATATATATATATATATATATAACTTGCATATTTATCAGGGTGAGTGATAATGTTTTATCAACACGTAACATTAATTTATAAATATGTAATTGCATATCTTTAAGAATTTTTTGAATGTGTGGAAATTTAGATAAACACATATATTTAAAGATATAATATATTTTTACGTAATATATACGTATTTAATTTCACAAAATATTCATGAATAAAAGGTGTAGTTAAAAGTAGTTTATTTTTGAAATTAAAAAAAGAGAAATCTCCAATAAAGTCCTATTATTTTGAGTTAATTTATGAAAAAGTCTCAAAATTAATTGTATTTACAGAAAAGGACAACATACCGGCTAACGTATTCAGTTTAGCACATTCTTCCGGTTTACTAGGTTTCCTAAATTAGAAATCTCCAATAAAGTTCAATTATTTTGGGTTTGTTTATGAAAAAGTCGTATTATTTTGTGTACAAAAATTCAACTTTGGATTTTTTTATAAACTGACCAAAAATAGTGGGACTTTACTGAAATTTCATATCTAGGAAACCTGGTAAACCGGATGAGAGGGCTAAACTGAATACGTTAACCAGGTATGTTGTCCTTTACTTTAAATAAAATTAATTTTGAGACTATTTTATAAACTAGCTCAAAATAATAGAACTTTATTGAGGATTTTGTAATAAATTAAAGGGAAAATTTCATAAAAGACACTAACTTTTCAAAAAATTTCGATTTTGACACTGTGTTATTTTTTTACTCAATTAAGTCACGAAGTTTTCAATTTTTTTCATTTAAGTCACTATGCTTTTAACCCGGTTTTCAGCTGACGTGTCATGGTGACGTGGCACCAAGGTGTCAAAATTGAAACAAAATTGAAAACATAGTGACTTAATTAAAAAAATTGAAAACTTAGTGACTTAATTGAAAAAAATAACACAGTGTCAAAATTGAAATTTTTTTGAAAACTTAGTGTCTTTTTTGGAACTTGTCCTACATTTTTTTTAAAAGTATAAAAACGCCTTTTTATGTTTTTAATAGTATAGATATATTTTTTACAAGTATAAACATGTATTTTTATATTTTTAGAAGTATAATTATATTTTCAAAAATAAATATGCGTATTTTTATGCTTTTAAAAATATAAATACATTGTTTTACATATAAACATGTATATATTAATAAAAGACGTATTATAAAACGAGTTCAGGTCTCTTTCTCAATATTTTTCCATTATAAACATGCTTTGGATTGATACGATACATGATTATATGCAAAAGAAAACGTATTTTATATTTTTAAAAACATAAAAATAAGTATTTGTTCGTTAGTTTGTGTTTGTCTGTTTATGTTCATTCGATTATGTTGGTTTAAGTTCGTCCGTGTATGTTTGTTCATTTAGAAGTATAAATACATATTTTTTTGTTGATTTAAGTTCGTCCGGTTAGAAATATAATACATTTTTATAAGTATAACTACATATTTTTATTTTGGTTTAAGTTCGTTCGGTTAGAAGTATAATACATTTTTAGAAGTATAAATACGTATGTTTACATCTTTAGAAGTATAAAACATTTTTTTTTTATGTTTTTTAGAAGTATAAATATATTTTTATGTTTTTTTAGAAGAATAAATAAATTATTTTATGTGTTAAAATATATTTTTTTAGAAATATAAATACATTTTTTATGTTTTTAGAAGTATACATACATCTTTCAAGAGTATAAATGCTTTTTTTAAGTATAAAAACATGTATTTATACTTCTAAAGAACGTAAAAAATATGTTTTATACTTCTAAATATGTAAACATATGTATTTATACTTCTAAAAATGTATTATACTTCTAACCGAACGAACTAAAACCAACATAAAAATATATATTTATACTTATAAATATATATTATACTTCTAACTGAACGAACTTAAACCAACACAAAAAATATGTATTTATACTTCTAAATGAACAAACATACACGGACGAACTTAAACCAACATAATCGAATGAACATAAACAGAAAAACATAAATTAACAAACAAATAATTATTTTTATGTTTTTAAAAATATAAAATACGTTTTCTTTTGCATATAATAACGTATCGTATCAATCAAAAGCATGTTTATAATGGAAAAATATTGAGAAAGAGACGTGAACTCGTTTTATAATACATCTTTTATTAATATATACATGTTTCTATGAAAAAAACGTATTTATATTTTCAAAAGCATAAAAATAAGTATATATACTTTTGATAATGTATCTATACTTCTAAAATATAAAAACACGTTTTTATACTTGTAAAAAAAATATATCTATACTACTAAAAACATAAAAAAGACGTTTTGTACTTTTAAAAAATATAGGACAAGTTTCAAAAAAGACACTAAGTTTTCCAAAAAAAATTAATTTTGACACCGTGTTATTTTTTTCAATTAAGTCACTAAGTTTTCAATTTTTTTTTCAATTAATTCACTATGTTTTCAATTTTGACACCATGGTGCCTCGTCACCATGCCACGTCAGCTGAAAACCGGGTTGACGGGTCACGTGGTCAATATTGAAACAAAATTGAAAACATAATGAGTTAAATGAAAAAAAAATTGAAAACTTAGTGACTTAATTGAGAAAAAAAATAACGCAGTGTCAAAATCGAATTTTTTTAAAAAGTTAGTGTCTTTTATGAAATTTGCCCTAAATTAAAATTAGAACAAAATTACAATTTTGTAACTCAATTAAAAGTTTCCACTCCACCAAATCATTTTGATTGCCCTCCACAACCGGTCACCCGCATTTCAAAACATTCAAATGATATCGTCCCGTTGCCCTGTTTCTATAAGTTCTTATCCTGACGACTGCATATTTCCAATTAGGGTTCCCTACAACACTATGCCTTTTGCTATTGTGTTCCACATATACTCTATTTTTGTTTAATAATTGTATTCTATGTACTCGTTGATGTTCTCTGTTTTTGTAATCGATTTTTGTTTAATTTCAACTTGAATATGTTGGATTTTATTTTTTTGTATTTTCGATATAGCATGGATCTTTGTTTATAATTTATTTTCTTTTGCCATTTTTTGTATAATTATAAGGTGGTTTCTTTTCGTTGTAATAATAGAATGACTTTATAATAATAATGAATGTTCAACCTCATATAAATAGGGATATAAAGTGAGTTTTTGTCTAACCTAAACCCAATGAGCTAACCTAACTCTAATGGGTATTAGCTGACCCTAATCACTAACATTCCCGCAGGCTGATCGGGAGGAAACGATTAAACGGAAAAAATAATCAAATCATAAAAAAACATAATTAAAAAACAGCGGCAGCGGCTGTGGCAAAGCTCTGACGATGACAGCTAACAATAACTGCTTGTTGGAGAAGAAGAGAGAGGAGCGGCGACCAAAGGCGGTTCCATTGAAGAAGAAGAGAGTCGCGATAGTGATCATGAAGCCGACGACAGAAAAATCCGAAGAAAGGCAGCGAGCAAAGAGAGAGGGCTCGAGCTGCGGGGAACAGAGCCAATTTCTACAAGATCGACGACAACAATGTTGATAGAAGGAGAGAAAGACGACTGCAAATCATAGGCTGCCCGATGAAGAATGTCCGGAGATGAAGAGGCCATCCGAGGAGAGGGGCCGGAGCAGACGAGACAGTTAAAGAAACCAATGACGGAGCTCTGATTTGGTGTTGGCGCCTGTATTATTATTTATGTGAAAAAAGAGAAATGTGGGATAATATTGAAGGCACCTCCGATGACTAGAAGGTCGTCGAAGGTGGAGGTCGGCGGCGGCAGGTTATAGTCAGCAGTAGGGTTTTAACCTAGAGCTCTAATACCATGTTATAATATAGAATGACTTGATAATAATAATGAGGGTTCAACCTCACACACTACTAGAAGGTGGGTTTCAGAGACGGATTAGAGAGGGAGTAGAGAGGGATGAGGCACGAAATTCATTAGAGTGTGAAATTTAAAATTTCCCCAATTCAAGTGAGGGATTAGAGAGAGATTTGAGACGGATCATCGACATAATTTCTTCCTTTCTAGTCCATCGCAGATTTCTTTTAATAGGGAGGGAATCAGAAACGGAATAGAACATTGCGTCCCTCTGATCTCGTTACTTACGAGGTCTCTTTCTAATCCATCGCTGAATTTGCCGCAACACATCCGGAATTCTAAATAGATTTTCATTCCCCCCAAAATTTTCATTTCCCCCTAAATCAGCTACATTCCCTCCGGTTCTTTAACCTAATTTCAGTCTGAAATCAACAATGCGAAGACGATGCAGTGACGAAGATGATGAATAGAACAAAACGGGAAACTAGGCAACACTCGAAGACGTGAACCGGGCTCTCATCATCGTCATCAAAGTACTTTACCTATCGTCCTCATCAAATTGATCGTAGTACATCAGTTCTTCCGAAACATCAGTTCACCGTCAACAAGGTATAATCATCCCTTGGAACCTGTTCATTAGAAGTTTTTTCTGTTTAAAAATCGATTTTGATACATTCTTTCTTATAGTCAAATCTCTGTGAACCGATGATACATTTTTGATACATTCTTTCTTATAGTTTCTTTACCTGGTTCAAGTCTGTTGCATTTTCCATTTCTTATAGTCAATTTTGTCTATGAAAGTTTTCTTCTAAAAACTGGATGCTAATTTCTATGTTTTTTGGTCCCCAAAATATGAGAAATACTACATACTAGAACATGTTTGCAATTTTGGTCCCAATAATCATTTCACTTCAGAACTCTCCACAACATTATCACAAAATAGTTGTAGCTGACAATGCATCAAGTGTGTCAGTAACAAGTTTCACACACAAGTAAAACAAACGGTTCTTTGAAAAAAAAATAAAGAAATCATTGCTTACAACTTCGTTGGTGGTATCTAAGACCATGTTAACCAAATGGCATTGTGCTGTAAAAACCATTACTATGACACCTTCTTGTGCACCAGAGACAACTTTCACGTGATTCCCCGTCTCAAAGTACTTAGATAGCTCTCTTTCACTTACATCAAGAGTTTTCTGAAAAACAAAAAAAATTCATATTCCATATTTTAGGGACATTCGTATATATAGGTGTTTTAAGTATTTCAAAACATTTTGCCAACCAAACACCCATTTAGGTAGTACTTGGGTTATGGAATTGGAATTCGAGATTCCATTCCATGAAGTGTCGAGTTGACAAATGGGAAGAATCATTCAAAATCCATGTTCGATGGGCTTAACCATTCTTTCCTTTTTTTTTACTAAAGAAAAAAATATCCTCATCATACATAAATAAAGATAAAGACTCAGTTTTATATATTTACAAAAGTCAAATATACGAAGATATAAATAAGAACTTGAAACTTTTTAATTTTTTTATTATTGAATTCCACTCCAAATTCTACCAACCATACACATGAAAACTATGACTCTTCATATCCCAATTCCTTTGACAGATTTCATTCATTTCATATATATTCCATGACAAAAGTTGGAAAAAAGAACACTATGCATTTTTAGTCCCTCAGTATAGTTGATATTTGCAATTTTAGTCCCAAAAATTCTTTTGACAATTTTGGTCTTTATTTGAGGTTCTTGTAATGTTTTTTTGTCCATATTCCGAGTAAAATGACTAATTTTGCTCCTTCATTACAGATACATTAGAAGAGGACGAATGGATCTTCCTATACATAGTTTATTGAGTGGTATTAAAGTTTTAAGGTATGTTTTAGCATTGTACTATTGAATTATTGGTTTAAGAAACAACCTACTTTGTATATCTTCCGAATTCTAGTAGTTGAAATGGAGTTACATATTGGGTTCTAGCAATCTACTTTGTATTTATCGGATTTAATAGCAACCTACTTTGTATTTTTTTTTTCATTTTAATAGCAACGTCCTTAGTAACCGACTATAAAACAATTTCAAAATGTAAAACCGATACTACAGGGTATGTTTTACAGATCTGTATTTACACAACTTAAAAAAAACTATAAATAGCAACTTACTTTGGTTTTACTTGTCTTAATAGCAACGTTTAGCTTAAAACCATAAAACAATTTAAAATTGCAGAACCGGTATTCCAAGATCTGTTTTACAGATACGTAGTTACACAAAATTAAAAAAAAAAACTATAAATAGCAACCTACTTTGTATTTTTTCATTTTATTAGCAACCTACTTTGTATAACAATGTTAAAAGAGGCCGTTATATTTACAAACTTTATTATAGCAGCAATATGCTTGTTGGTTATTGCTACAAATCATAATAATAAGAAAAAATAAACGAATCGGTCATTAGAATACTGAAAATCCATGATAAAGAATTGAAAGAAAACAAGGGGCGATGGTGAAATATTGGCTTATCATTAAATAAAGTAGGTTGCTATTAGCTTAAAATGATTCACAGCAACCTACTTTGTTTTTACGTGTTTTAAAAAAACTATAAATAGCAACCTACTTTGTTTTACCTATTTTAATAGCAACGCACTTAGCTTAAAACTAAAAACAATTTAAAATTGCAGATCCGGTATTGGAGGATCTGTTTTTATTTGTTTTTACATATTTAAAAAAAAAAACTATAAATTGCAACCTACTTTGTTTTGCTGATCCGGTATTAGAGGATCCTTTCTGTCGTAACACCACAACATATGAACATAAACCATCAACAATTGGTTCAATTCGGTTTTCTTTTTGATCCTTTATTTATCCCTTTCTTTTGTTAGGTTTAGCTTGATCTGTTCCGTTTCTACTATTATCAATGAAGTTTATATAATTTGTAGCATAGTAACTATGGGTTCATTGCAGGTAAAGACGTAGATAACATAGACCGAAAGAATATTTTCTTTATCTTCTAAAAACTCTCAACTGAGCCTTGGTCAGAATTTTTGTGCCAACTTTGACATATTGATGACTGGTGGATGTTTGCGGCTCTGGTGCCGTATGAGGCATTTAATAAAGAAATTAGCAACAATGCCAAGGCACTCCCTTAATCTTATTGGTTGCAGCGTAACATTATTCCATTCTTAGATGATAAGAATTTGACAGCATCTCCACACACTAAGTAAAAAAAATTAAGAAAACAATCCTTTCTTTATTCTTTTAAAAGAATTGGACTCGATCCTTACTTAACTAACCCTGTGAATGTGTAGAAAAATATATTTTCCAAATTCCAAGATTCAAAGAGAAGTACAAATTTGAGGGGCATTGAAGTTAAATGAGAGAAAAAAGCATTGCCATTTTCAACAACACCGTAAGCTGCTATTGTTTGTTGTCGTTGTTCTTACTTCTTAAAGAGGCAGAAACCTCCATTTTAATTGGAGGTGACAGAGAAACACCCATCTGATTGCTTATACTTTCATTATTGCTACTAACACCATCACTTCTTGATCAGAAAAGGGATGTGAACCGAAAAAGGGTAACTTAATTTATCGATGTTTATTTTGTAGTTTTATTTTATATGGTGTTAAAATCCACTAGGAATAATTTTAGTTTTATTTTATATACCTTCCATTCCTGGTGATTTAGGATATACTAATTATTATCTTTGTGGTTGTCTCTTAAACCATTGAGTTTAAATAGCTCCATCCATTGATTATTATCTTCATTTCATTGTGGTTTGATGATGATGCCATGTATACCAGGCATGCCATTTCTCAATTCTTGGAGATCTTATACTTGGCCAAAGGGGTAATTTAGCCCTGGTTTTTCCACTTTGACCCATCAGAGATCTCTTACTTGGCAACAAGGCTTTGTATGTTCTTAGTTAATCATTATGATTTTATGTTGTTCATAATTATTATTATTTAGCATTGGATCTTCATTTTGACTTGCTTCTTTCTTTCTCACATATTCTTTTATTTTCTTTTATATTTATAAATTAGGTGTTTTTTTAGGTTTTAGATGTGTCTTAATATTATTTTTGTTAATATCTGATGAGCAGACGATGGAGCTTCATCTATACACTTGCAAGCAATTTGATACACCAATATGGCCAAAACATGCAATTGTCGGATACACATGGTAGCCAAACCTGTACTTGCTGGTTTCCTACTCATATTGAGGTGTAGTAGCTCAAAACATGTTTTAATCTCTACCAGATATACTTATCTTTGTGTTTTTTTGTATTAAGTTTTTTATTTCTTTAAAAGTATGTACACACCATCGTTCTTTATGTTGTGGTAGGATTTGATATCTGAAAAATGTAAATGCCCATTATGCATCTATCCCTTGTATAATAAAGAGAATTATTACCTTTCTCCTCAAACATTTCTGATGTGTTGCAAGTTCTCTGTTTAAGAACAGCTTCTTGATGATTTCTAGCTATTATACATGGCTTGTAATATACTCTTTAATCTTTAGTTTTTGTGTAACACTCTTCTTTCATTTTTTTCATTTATAGGTTTTGTTGCACATTTTTATGATGGCGTCGGGTGAAGGTTGAATATACAGAAGATGGGGAGTCAAGTGATGCAGATTTTAGAAGTGGGATTTGATTTTTAAGATTCATCATATAACTCAAAGGACATCAAGATTTGGGCAGCCAAGGCTTTCAACCGGATAATATCAGATCGTTTTGGAGTATGTAATTTTTGTGAATCATGGATTTCGAATTCTTAATATAATGCATTTTGAATTATGTAACCGGTTGATAATTTTTATTATTTTAGGGTATTTTGTTTTAATTATTGAATTATGGAATCTGCTATGGTTTTTGGTGTCTGTAACAGATTAGTGACGGAAAAAAATTGGTTTTCTAACGGATTGCTGACTGAATTTTGATATATAAAAATGGTGTTCAACGAGGGATTAGAGAGGGAAAAATCCGTCGCTATGTGGTCGTAAATATGCTAACTGAAGTAAGGTATTGGCTGCTTGCGAGGAATATACCGTCGCTAAATCCGTCACTGTCCATCGCTACATCCGTCGCTAAATGAAAAGAGTCCGTCGCTAGATCCGTCGCTAACAAATTAGACGGCTTATTTTTTTCTAAGGAGTTGTTCCGTCGCTGTCGGTCGCAAAGGCCGTTTAGCGAGGGATTAGAGAGGGAATTTTCCGTCTCTGATACTCCTGTTGTTGTAGTGATATAAATAGAGATACAAAATGAGCTTTGGTCTAACCTAAACCCTAATGGTCTAACCTTAGCTAACCGTAATCACTAACATGCATATATAACTTAAACCCTAATGGGTATTAGCTAACCCCTAATCACTAGCATCCGTTAGTTGCGCATTGCATCCAAAAGGGATAATTGTATTGTCACGCTATGTTTATCATACTAACAATGTGTCCGAAAAGTGCCTCTTTTTAACCAACGAATCTTGCAATCTTGATGACTTTTGATTGCTTATACAAACTAGAATGTTGAAGTGACTAGTTCTATGTTTTGGTTAAAATTATATATCTTCAAGTGATTTAACAAAGAAAGTGTGAATATGTATTCCTTGATAGAAATAAGGTTGTTTTCAAGTATAACGTCTTTGAATAATCTATTTTGGTATTGTATCACCTTACAAATGCGCCTCGCAATTATTATAGAAATAAGCTTGTTGTCAAGTCTAGCAGTTCTTTTAATATTTTAAATGGTGGACTTATTGACAAATGCTTATTGTCAAATAAAAATATGAAAGGCATGCCAGATGGTCCATGTACCATGGTGTCAATGTGTGTCAATACTTTAGTTTGTTTCCATATATAGCCACTGATGAAAAGCCTATTGATATGCTTCCCTTCAAATTGAAAGATATATGCATCTTTGAAGGCACTTTAAGTTGCAATATGCTAATTGATAAAAGTCAAAGCTATTTGGTTTTATTGTAAGTATTCAATTTACAGGTGAATCATTTATGTTGATGCAGGGTATTCTATTATAGGTACCTAATATAACTTGAACACCTCAAATGAGAGTTTACATTTCCTTGAAGGGTCGTATTATATTAAATAGTATGCTTTATCTCCTTTCATGCATTCATATTCTAGAACCTTTGAATAGAGAGAAATGGTTGACGCGTTTTACTGAAATTGGAAGTCCTGGCAAAGGAGTAGGGAGTGAAGTCACATGGATAATAAAGCAAGTCTCTTTCCTTAGGCCTGATTTTCCTATTAGTTCATTTATTTCACTATTGACATGATGCCATTGCATTACAAAGTAACTCTCTATTATATTAATTTGTGATTCTTGAATTATCGTAGACATACAATGAGAATTTGAATGATTCAGATACAATGAAAAGTTACAAGGAGAAAAGGAAGCATCGTAGCAGTTCAAGTGATCGTGGATCTCAAAGAAATCAAGGAGACGTGAATACTTTAGTGGTGATACTTGTTCTTGAGAAGATAAAGTAGTTGAATTGGAGAGTGATCAATGAGCGTCAGTCCCTACTTAAAAAATAATGACACAATTATTTGAGAATGTTCAATAAAAAGTTGTTATGTATTTGATTATATCAAAGGTCGTCTTTTAAGTTTGACAAAGTTATTCAGTTTACCCTTTTGCATATTCCTGTTTCTTTAAAGTTTGAGGTTTTGGTGATTTTTTCTACTTTTACCTTTGTTACCTTCTATCACAGCATCAGCTTACCATGAAAAGAAATTTGCAAAAAAAAAAAAAAAAAAAAAAGACTTCTAAAAATTGCAATTCTTTTATTTTTACCTAAGTTTTTTATATTATATGTATATATCAAACGAAAAAAATGCTTAATACACGAAAATATGTATTTTTATACGAAAAAATATTTAATTAAACATCTTATTTACGTTTTTGAATAAATGTTATTTATGTGTAATACGTTTTTTTTGCCGACTTATACTGTTTAAAAGGTAAATATATATATATATATATATATATATATATATATATATATATATATATATATATATATATATATATATATATATATATATATATACGTTTTTATATAACGGTGAAATTTTAAACATTCCTAAAATCGTGTTTTACGTTTTTTAGAAGTCCAAATATATTTTTCTTTTTTTGATATATAAACATATTTTTAGAAGTATTACTACAATTTTAGAACTATAAATATGTATTTTATGTTTTTAAAAATATATAAATATATTTTCTAAATTATAAATATGTATTCTTATGTTTTTAGAAATATCATATATAACGTCTAGAAATATTCTTATATATATATATATATATATATATATATATATATATATATATATATATATATATATATATATATATATATATATATATATATATATATATATAAGTTAGTATCAAATGTGGAACACAAATATTGTGTGATCGTGTGAGACAATATCAACCATTAGATGAAAAGAGTGAATGGTTAAGATGATAATGGCATGATCGTAATTAATTAAATAAAAATTAATTATTTTTAATTAAATAAAATCAAAAAGGGTAAATTAGTCAAATTTACCGATGACAAATTTTGGAATGTGCGGATATTTAGGGACTAGAATTTAATTAGTTATCTTGAATGATCGTACTTTCCATTATTATAATTCTTACCTATTTGTATCATTTTTTTATTTACAACCAGATTTAATTCTTTAACAATGTGTTTGTTCGTATTCTTACAGAATTTAGGTTAAAATAATTGGATGGAAATTAAAACGCAGGTATTTACTCTTATTACGAAGAATACCTGTTATCATTGAATCATTTTTTAAACACGATTTCATTCTAAAAGAATATTGAGAATGCTTATAATATAAACAAGAACATATACAATATTCTTGAAGAATATTGTCAACATTCAATACTAAACAATAATATATACAATATTTTTGAAAAATATATAAAAATTCAATATCAAGTATAAAAACATAAATGACAATGTACACATTCTGTGAGAATGAAGCATAAACTATTGTATCACCAAACTCATTCTGAAAGAATATAACCATGTCCTGATACATTCTAAAAGAATTTGTTAATGATAGTTGGCACTATCCATTCACCATCTTCCTCATTATCCCAATCTTCTTGCTGAAATTTTAATAAATTTTAACACATTCACGGTAGCTATATTTAAAAACACATTCATAAAAAATAATTTCAGCATGTCTTTTAAAAACTCAATGCTCTTGTGGGACAAAGGCTCAAAAAAAAAAAACAAAAAAATGAATAATAATAGGCTAACAAGATGAAATAACCTATGAAAGTCATGGAGTCTGAGAAGCCGTCAAGTAGGTTCGAATCTTCAAGTAATCAATTAAAGACAAACAACATTTCTGAAAAAAGCAATCAATTATACTAACCTATTAATCAACTTAGAACACAATATTTTGTTTTTAATTTTTTTTGTTACCTTAATATATTAAATAGAATAAAGAAGTTAATGTGCAACCAGAGTTTTTATCCCAACTTATTTAAAAGTTCCATGCGATCAAAGTTTCTAGTTTTTATCAAAACCATTTATACCACCACACAATCCTTTTCAAGATAAAATGATGTTTTGTAGAAAAAAAAACGCAAATTATAATGACAGAAAAAAAACCTATCTTATTTTTATCAAGTTTTACTTCAACAAATGCATTCGAGCATTTACACGAACACTTTGTGTGCATATCAATGTTAATAGCTTCCTTTGTATTGAATATGTAAATTGTCAATTAAAAGTTGTTTCTAAACATAGTGTGCGAATCCACAGAGCTACTGGAATTCCAACTCCTCTCAAGACATTGGTAATTAAATTAGTATTAGCTGCCTTCACTTATTATATTAGTTTTGTGTTTTATTCAAAAATCAGTAAGAGATAGAAATTAATTCACGTAGAGTTTCTTGAATCCAAAATCAGAATACAGATCGGAATTCAGAAAAACATGACAAATGCATAAATTAATCTTTCATTTATGATCCATATCACAATTAAATAATCAAGAATCAACAACATAAATAGCGATTCGAGCATAAGGCATGAAGATTGAAGAATCGGTGAGAAACATACCGTAATATGGAGTTTCTTGAAGAACTGTAAATGGCAGATCGGTAAATGCAGATTTGGGTGTGAAATCAAGGTAATGCCTGGAAGGCTGGACCCAAATTGACCACGGCTAGGGTTTGGGTTTAAAGGAATCGCTTGATGATTTGGATTCCCGTTGATGAAAAATATCAAAATATCAGCGATGAGGTAGGAGAAGATGATAAAGCCGATTAGGGTACAGCATGAAGGAGAATACCACAAGCCATTCATCTGGATCAAAGAACTCAAGGTGAAGCCATATCGATCTGAACCGTGTAGAGGGGAATACAACGTTGATGCGGTAATGTGTTGAAGACGATGGGGGATCGGGAAAAAGAGGGTGAGTGATATAAGAAAGATACGAGAGAGAGAGAGAAAAAAAAAAAAAGGAATGCGATAATTTTGGAATGATTAGTGAGTTACTTAAATTAATAGATAAAATTAAAATATAAATAATTAATTATTATGTGAAACTTACCATAATGTCCTTTATAAATGATTGGTCCAGAATTCATCACACATTCATACAATATTTACTCTCCACATATGAACCTACATCTATATATATATATATATATATATATATATATATATATATATATATATATATATATATATATATATATATATATATATATATATATATATATATATATATATATATACAAACACACACACAAATACACACTTGTGTATGTGTGTGTGTGTGTTTTCTTACATACTACAAGATATATTAGTAATTGCGGCGACATATGTCTTCGATAAAGACTTATTTTATCGCCACTAAATGTATTAGCGGCAACTTATCACCAGTAAAAAGCCGCCGCTAAAAAAGCATCGTTATTGCTTAAATATCGTTGAACAAGTCATCGGTAATACATATCCATGTTACATAAATGAATGTCATTACTTGTGTATATGGTGGTTATTGCCCATGTACATAAGTGTGTTTTTACTTACACGCCGAACTCTTAAAACTACATATATCATGTTTTTACCTACAAATAAAATGTTTTTACCCACATATATTGAATGACACATGTCATCAACATTTTTGAGTGGCATGCCATGTAACATGTCATGCCATGCCATTGTCTACGTCAACAACATTTAATTATCTATGTGCACTACAAGGAATGCCGGCAATACCGGCGACGCCATTAGCGGCGACAGCCGGTATTACCGGGGACAAAGAGAATACGCATCGTTTGTCGCCGGTAATACCGGCTGTCGCCGCTAATGGCGTCGCCGGTATTGCCAGATCAGTGATCCGTGTCGTTCTCAATCTCAGCCGTACGTGAATTGCTTGATCTAACGGCGAAAAAATGAAGCGGGAATACTTCCCTCCACTGGAGTCGCCGCTAAAGCCACTGACGTCGCCGCTATTGCTTTTCACGCGGATCGCCATCATCACCGTCCAATGGGTTATGATCTAACGGCAAAAAAAAGAAGCGGGAATACTTCCCTCCACAGGAGTCGCCGCTAAAGCCATTGAAGTCGCCGCTATTGCCTTTCACGCGGATCGCCATCATCACCGTCCATGGTATTATCATCTAACGGTCCACAAAAAAGCGGCTTTTTAACTTGTCGCTGCTATTAAGATGTCGCCGCAAAAGCCCTAGGGCGTCGCCGCTAAAGGGTTGCGACCATAACAAAACCCATCGACCCTTCAGTCGGCTCCTGTTACGCAAAACTCAAACCCATTCGTTTTCTCTCGAACTCTCCGGCGACTGAGAGGTGTTTTCCGACCAAAGCCACCTCAAAACAACCTCCGGTGCACTCTTTCTCTTCTACCTCACTTCTACCGGCGATTTTCTTGGTGTTTACCGGCGAGTTCTTGTCTTTTCCGGCAATATCTCTTTTCCGGCGATTTGAATGTTGTTTCCGGCGATTGGTTATCTTTTCCGGCGATTGTGTAAGTTTTTTGATTACCACCTTATATTGTGTTATAAAGTTTGATTTTTGACTAAGTATTTCTCTTGTTAGAACCACCACCACGACCACCAAGACCACCATCGCGAGGCTGCCGGAAAATCGCCGCCACCGACCGGAAAAACGCCCCCACCACCAGAAACAACATCTAAAACCCTAAGTATGTGTTCTTGAATTTTGCAATTTTGTTAAAGTCTTGATATGTTAAGTTCTTAATGTGTTAAGCTCTTGAAAATGACTTATTATAAACTCTTAAGGGTTTATGAAAAAATGTTTAATGGTTTTGATATGTTTTGGAAGTGATGGTGTTAAGTTCTTAATATGTTAAGAACTTAATTTTTAAGTGATTAATGAATAAGTGCTTAACATAAAAATGATTTTGAAAAAATATAATATGTTTGGAAAATGTATAATGTGATGGTGTTAAATTCTTGATGTGTTAAGTACTTAATTTTTAAGTGTTTAATTATTAAGTGCTTAATTTGAAAAATGATTTACAAAATATAATATGTTTGGAAATGTTTTTGATAAATGCTTAATTTTTAAGAACTTAATTATTAAGAACTTAATGCTTATGTTAAAAACTTAATTGTTAAGTACTTAATTACTAATTATTTTATTTGTTATAAATATAATGTTTAGATTGTTTTAAATATAACGTTTAAATCTTAAACTTAATTATTAAATACTTAATTATATAGATTTTTTTAAATCATTTTAAATATAACGTCCAAACCGCAAATTATAAAAAATAAAGTTATACGTTAATGTAACGTTTTAATAAAATTATTTAAACCTAATTAACATAATATATATATATATATATATATATATATATATATATATATATATATATATATATATATATATATATATATATATATATATATATATATATATATATATATATATATATATATATATATATAAATTTATTTGAACCTAAACTCTAAATTTAAACCGTAAACACAAAACAAAAACATAAATTTATTTAACCCTAAACCCTTAAACTCAAACCCTAACCCCTAACCCCTAAACCCTAAACACAAACTTTTTTAAACCATAAAACTTAAACTCTAAACCCTAACCCCTAACCCCTAACCCCTAAACCCTAAACCTTAACCCCTAAACCCTAAACCCTAAACCCTAACCCCTAAACCCTAAACCCTAAACACAAACTTATTTAAACCATAAAACTTAAACCCTAAACCCTAAACCCTAAACCCTAAACCCTAAACACAAACTTTTTTAAACCATAAAACTTAAACCCTAAACCCTAAACCCTAAACCCTAAAC
The DNA here is from genome assembly GCA_023525715.1 of Cichorium intybus. Lineage (NCBI taxonomy): Eukaryota > Viridiplantae > Streptophyta > Magnoliopsida > Asterales > Asteraceae > Cichorium > Cichorium intybus. Next base: position 36,033,261 of record CM042016.1, on the reverse strand, counting down.
CCTAAACCCTAAAACCTAAACCATAACCCCTAACCCCTAACCCTAACCCCTAAACCCTAAACCCTAACCTCTAGATCGTAAACACAAACTTATTTAAACCATAAAACTTAAACCCTAAACCCTAAACCCTAAACCCTAAACCCTAACCCTAACCCCTAAACCCTAAACCCTAACCCCTAAATCGTAAACACAAACTTATTTAAACCATAAAACTTAAACCCTAAACCCTAAACCCTAAACCCCAATCCCTAAACCCTAAACCCTAACCCTAACCCCTAAACCCTAAACCCTAAACCCTAAATCGTAAACACAAACTTATTTAAACCATAAACCCTAAACCTTAAACCATAAACCTTAAACCCTAAACCATAAACCCTAAACACAAACTTATTAAAACCATAAAACTTAAACTTTAAACCCTAACCCCTAAACTAAAAACATGAACTTATTTAAATCGTAATTGTTGTAGTGTTTAGGTACTCTGAAACGTAAACTATATGTTTACGTTTCTTCGTTTCAATCATCAAAAGCTTAGAAATACCCGCTCGAAATTGATTTAGTAATTAATTTCGAGTTGTCCCCGTTTTGGGACTGCTTTTTGAATGCTTTATCTCATCTAGGATATGAATGTGTATTACATGATTGCTTGTTTAAGAAAAATTTGGTTGTCATTTTCTCTTTGCTCCTCGGGTATATACTTACAAATATACCTGGGAGCTAAGGGGAAATGCTGCCGAATTTTTCTTAAACAAACAGTCATGTAATACACATTCATATATGAGATAAAGTATTCAAAAAGTGGGTGTAGAAGCCTACCTTTGCAAATACTCTATCATCGTTGTCTGATTATCTATTCCCCTTCCGAGGATAGTTTTTGAATTATCCTTTCAGCGATCTAATTGTATAACATATTGTTTCCTGTACAAATACTTTATCCTATTTAAACCCTAATATATGTTCCAGTTGCATAATGCCTATCGATAAAAGCTGGACTACTAATCCAAAACGTAAGTCACCTGAGTTCGAGCAAGGCCTCGAATCATTTGCCAAGATTTGCCAAGAACATGCCGATAGCAGAGGTTATGTCAGATGTGCGTGTCAAAGATGTCATAACACAAAATTATTGCCTATGCATCTAATGAAACATCATATGCGGGTATTTGGGTTCTCTCGGTTATACAAGACATGGTGCTATCACGGTGAAACTTCAGATGTGGATGATGTGGCACCATGGAACGATACAACTGTGGATGATGTGGCACCAAGGAACGATATGATTGATGTTATTGAAGACGTTATGGAGGAGGTGATGGAAGAGGATAGCAACATCGACGAAGGGAACTTGGATGCAGAGAGTATTGGTGTTTGTGATGATTTTGAAGACCTATTAAAAGAAGTCCAATCAGAATTATATCATGGGTGTGCTAAGTTTTCTTCCCTAGACTTCTTAGCAAAGCTTATGCATATCAAGGTGAATCACAAATGGACTAATAGTTCATTTGATGAACTCCTTGAGTTGTTGCAATCTTCATATCCGGAAGGCAACAAGATCCCATCATCACATTATGTAGCAAAAAAGACACTAAAAAAGATAGGTTTGGGGTACGAGTCGATACACGTGTGCAGAAATGACTGTGCTCTCTTTTGGAAAGAATATAGCTCCTTGCAGAATTGTCCTGTCTGTAACGAGAGCCGGTGGATCAATGAAAAGACAAAAGGTAAGAAGATAGCTCACAAGGTGTTACGCTACTTTCCTGTGACCCCCAGACTCCGACGTTTGTACTGTTCAAGGCACACAGCTAAAGATATGATCTGGCACAGTATCGGACGATCAGAAGAAGGTACGATGCGCCATCCTGTTGATGGGTCTTTGTGGAAAGAATTTGATCGAAACTACCCTAACTTCTCGAGGGAACCCCGGAATGTTCGCCTAGGGCTTGCAGCTGATGGTTTTAATCCATATGGCAACATGAGCTCAGTTCATAGCACGTGGCCGGTTATACTCACGACATACAATTTGCCTCCATGGCTATGCATGAAAGAGACATCATTCATGTTATCCTTGTTGATTCCTGGCCCTAAATCACCTGGGAAGGACATGGATGTTTTTCTTAGGCCGTTGGTGGAAGAGCTCAAGCAGTTGTGGGAGACGGGGGTTCGTACTAAAGATGCAGTGACTAACACGTTCTTCACTATGAAGGCGGCATTGTTATAGACGATAAACGACTATCCAGTTCGTAGTAGTTTATCAGGTTGGAGCGGACAAGGCTACAAAGCATGTCCGACTTGCAATGAAGACACTCCTTCCGTTAGTGTAACAAATAAAATCGTATATGTTGGTCATCGTCGATTCTTAGCTGCTAACCATCCTTTGAGAAAGAATCTGAACTTTAACGGGAAACAAGAGATGAGGCCCCCTCCGAGACAATTTAGTAATGAAGATATAAAAGCTCAACTCGATCGTCTATTGTTTCGTAAACCAGGCAAGCATCCTGAGTTTGGATTAAAAGAACCCGATAGGCAAGACTTTGAGTTGAATTGGTCCAAACGAAGCATCTTTTTTGAACTCGAGTATTGGTCTTCTTTGCAGCTGAAGCACAACCTAGATGTAATGCATGTTGAAAAAAATGTGTGCTGCAGTCTGTTGAGTACGCTTCTAATGAACGACAAGACTAAAGACACCTCTAATGCGCGGTCAGACTTGGAAAAGCTAAATATCCGGAGGCCGCAATGGTTGCGTAAGAGGGGTAAGAAGTTCTTCCGACCACAAGCAAAATACTCATTCACAAGTAAAGATCGAGAGCTTTTTTGTCAATTTGTTAAAGACATTAAACTGCCAGATGGGTTTGGATCCAATATCAGTAGTAAAGTGTCAGATAACAATAAAACATTACGGCGTTGAAGTCTCATGATTATCATATCATTATGCAACGTTTGATGCCTATTGGAGTACGGGGGTTTTTGAACAAAGATACCTATACACCGATAGTGGACCTTTGCATGTTTTTTAAGCAGCTTTGCTCAAGAACAATGTTGGTGAAGGATATGAAGAAAGCCAAGAACGACGTTATTACAATCTTGTGCAAGTTAGAGTTGATTTACCCTCCAGCCTTTTTTGACATTATGATTCATTTAGTTTTGCATTTACCTGATGAAGCTCTTTGCGGAGGTCCAGTATATATGAGATGGATGTATCCGTTTGAAAGGTATATGAAAAAATAAAAGAACTATGTCAGAAATAAGGCAAGGCCAGAAGGTTGCATGGCTGAAGGTTGTGTCGCTGAAGAAGCTCTAACATTTTGTTCAATGTACCTTCGAGATGTCCAGACTCGATTTAATCGCCCCGACAGAAACGAAGATGCTGTTGTTGAAAAAACAAAGTTCTGGGGGTTTGAGTCTAAATGTCGCCCGACTAGCGCAAGGCGAAACAAACATCTTGATCCAATCGAAAAACAAAACATTGAATGGTTTGTACTAGACAACTATGCAGCAGTCAGAGAGTATATGAAGTAAGCGTTTCTATCTTTAATTTTTTATTATATGTTAACTATATATTTCCATCATATCTTATTATATATTTTTCTCATCAATGTAGAGAATTCGAATCCGAACATCCTGGAAATGATATTAAAACCAATTTTCCTAATTGGTTTCTTCAGAAGGTCTACTCGATGAAAACAGAAAATTCCCCGGAATTCCACGAAGAGTTGTCAGCTCTTTCAATGGGTGTGGGAATAAATGCCTCTACTTACACTGCTTGCATAGTCAACGGTGTTAGGTTTATGGTACTTGATCGTGACGCACAACGAAGAACGCAAAACTCTGGGGTGCTAGCGGTCGGCGAGAACGGTGAAAAATATTATGGCCAATTAGAAGAAATTATTGAGGTGCAATATACGTATGAGTTTTCGGCTGTACTATTTCGCTGCAAGTGGTTTGATACTCGAACAGAAAATAATATCACCAGTATCAACACAGAACGTGAAATATACAAAAATGAACAACTCATATTTGCATCCCAAGCCAAACAAGTATTTTTTATCCGAGAACCTTCTCGAAGAAACCAAAACAATCATCCTTGGTGGGTCGTCGAGGAGGTCAACCATCGAAAAATTTGGGATGTTCACAACGGCGTCCCAAATGATGACATCGTCTTAGCCGAAAATGTCGACGTCGTTCATAACCCCTCTTCATCTAATTGTGGTATTGTAATCGATTTGAGTCAATACTTTCAAAACATTCCTAATTATGATACCGGTGACGACTCTGATACTGAAGTTGATCCACCAACGGTTACCGTCAATAGAGTGATTGATTGCGAGTTTGATGATGCTGATACTGATTATGATACAGAGTCTGCTTATGACACTGAAGTATCCGAGGGTGAAGAAGATCATTAAAACAATTGTAATTTATTTATGTGTCAGGAGATGACATTGTTTTGGATGATGCTACTTTATATCATGGCCGATGTGATGGGCCATGGTGGAGATGGGGCCGGGGATCCACCACTTCCGCCTTGGAGAGGCGCGGGTCTACACGAGATGGATGGTAAGTGTTATTATAATTTTTTTAATTTATTGCATTTATTCATTTATTATAACAATCGTGACTAATATTTTTAAATTTATATTGCAGGTGTACCGGCGAGGAGAAAAACGAGAGGAAAAGCTAAAAACCTTGAACTGCAACGACTCCACGATAAGACAGGGCGAAAATTGACATTGGAGTTTGATAGAGCGACTACGTATACCCCGGTTGGTAGACCGTATGACCTCTTTGTTCGTGAGGTGGGGATATACATGTGGAATAACATGCCCTTTGATCGAAAAGATTGGAAAAATGTTTCCAAAGCCGAGAAGGATGCATTAATACAACATCTCAGGGTAAATTATTTATATAACTTTATTTTTGTATGTTATTTATTTATTTATTTTTACTTGACTAAGTTATTTTCAATTTGTAGAGGCGATTCGATTTTGATGTGATCGAGGATGATTGCAAGCGTTTGCATTTGACGGGTGGTATTGATTCGGTCCTAATGAAGCGGTATCGGGACCGAAAAAGTGATGCAAAACAGGACTTTGATGATGCAGGAGGATATAACGATATAGACAGGGCTAGAGCTCACCCCCCGAGGGTATGTCTCTTCAAAATTGGAACAAAGCGATAGACTTTTTCTGCACACCAGAATATCGAATTGAAGACGTTCTGATGCTAACAAAGGAACCCGTCAAAAACAACAATACACCAACCGTGGGGGGACAAGCACATATAGTAGCGCTTGTTTCAAATCGGTAATGCTTTGTATATATATTAGCACTTGTTTCAAATCGATAATGCTTTGTTTCAAATCTAATTTTTTATTGTTAAACAGGGTAGAAAGAAAATCGAACAATTCAAGAAGGCTCACACCCGCAAAGATGGGACATGGGACAGTGACCTGGCTTATAAACAATATGTAAGTGTTTATACAAAAAAATTAGTTCAACATAATTATTATATTTAATATATGTAAAATGCTAACTTTTTATTTATTTACGTAAAATGTAGGTTGAGTTGGAACGTGAGTTTCAGTTATTAAATGATCCCTCCCCGGAACCCTCGAAGGAAGTTGGGGTATTTGAAAAGGTGTTGGGTTCTCGTCGTGGACATTACAAAGGGATTGGCCGTAAACCTCCTGTGACTGCGACAATACCGCCTCATTTTGATGTAGGTCAATCTTCCCAAGAAGCACCTACAAAGGTAAAAATTAATTGTTAACTACTTCATTGTTAAATACTTAATTTGTTTTTAACTAATAATATACATTTTTTTTTTGAATGATACTCTTGCACAGATGCTTGAGGATCCAAGACACAGAGATGCGTTGGCCGAGTTTTTACGTACTTACACGCCAGGGCACGGTGGTGGAACGAGCAAGGGTGCCGGGGATACCCAAGGTGATGGAGGCGATCAAGATGATCAAGATGTTCAAGACGACGACTTAGAGTAGTTTCTTATTTTTGTTGTATGACTATTTAAATTTGTGTAACGAAGATTATGTTTTAGATATTACTATTTGTTTGGAATTGTTTATCGCGTATATTGTTTCATTTATTAAAATTTTGGTTTTATATTAAAAATATTCATAATTCTAAAAAATATTATAATAATAATAATAATAATAACAATAATAATAATTTATTTTAAAAACCCTTTAGCGGCGACACTGTTTCATCTTTAGCGGCGACTCCATCTTCGGTGACACGTCATTACCGGAAACTGAGTCTACCATTAGCAGCGACACCTTTAGCGGCGATTTCTAAGCATTAGCGACAAATTATTAGCGATGACGCATTGTCGCCGCTAATAACCCCAATCCTTGTAGTGGTGGTACACCACCCAAACAAATTATAATACTTCTATCTACGCATGCATAGATATAAATTACAAGCAACATTATCTTTTATATGAGCATCTACTTTCACTTAGCCTTTAGTTAAACCTTGTTAATGAATCAAATGGCGGTACTGCAACACAAAAATTTGCATGCCTGTTCTCATGTTTACCGTTCCACAACCATATATATTACATAAAATTTCAACCTTAACTTTTTCAATTATCCGACTAAGAAAACGATATACCACCATACACTCATAAGCTTAACATTGTTTGTTTCTAGCAGGTATCTTTAGAAAGATTACGGGAAACGGGTTTTCAGTATGAACATGTAATTAACATCACATGCCATTATGGTTGCCATATTGCAGTTACATCAATGTGATACAATCTTGCAGGACTTATTGAGATTATGGAGCCATGATTTCCAACTACGATTGTCCCCGTGGCTATGGATCCTATCAGACATAGCTTTGGTTATTGGTAGACTAGACGTCTTCTTCTTTGACAACATAAAGTTCCTCTCACCAGATAACCCTATTGCCGCACTTGAACTCAGCGCTACAATGAAAACAAGAAATTTATTTGTTAAAAATAACCAAGAAAAATCAATCAAGATTTGCAAACAAATCGGAATCCAAAAGGTCAGAAACCGGTATGGCAGAAAATGATCAAAAGGCAGTAGAATATCATCTGAGTATGAATCAAAAACTGTGAAAACAAGTTGCTACCATCTGATGGTGCATTTGATGGATACAGTAAGAAATTCTTGAAATCAGATCCAAGAACCGGAAGCCTTCCACCACGAGCATAGAGTTTCAGAGATGAATCGATAACAGTAGAAACTGTGTCATCTTGGTTCACCAACAACCTCAACGGCCCCGCACTCCCCAGCACATTAACTGTAATCAACAGCCGGTTTTTCTTCCCACTCGCATTGCTCTTGGTCTTCTTTTTTCCTGATAATATATTTCTCTTCGATATCTTGCTCATCATCATCGTGTTTTTTACCTTCTTTAATTCATACCAGATGAAAGAAATATAAGGTTTATCTAACTTATTATCGCCCAATAAATAGAGAAAAATTGGAGTTTGATGTTCCTGGATCATGACCAATTTAGGAGTGAATAGCGAAAGAAGAATATAAAGTGGTAGAAAAAGTAGACTAAAAGGATTGATCGAGAAAAAGAACATGAAAACGGCAATCAATCATACAAAACTAATAATGCTCAGATTGGATTTTTGTATTACTTAAGTAAAGACCGAAAAACCTCGATGTACATTGTTCAAAACATTTCTATTTTGACCACTAGAATATCGAGACCGTATTTTATTTTGATATAAAAGTTTTCAAGGGTAAGACTAAATGTCATAATTTTTAAAAAGACTATCTACTTTTGACAAAAGGGATATATTCTTGTTCCAAAGGAAGAAGAAGAATATGTATTTAGTTGTTCTAATGGCTACCATTCCACAATAAAGGATTGATCTCATTCGTCTGAATATAGACTTGGATTGCTTTACAAAAATTAAGACAATATATTCTTCCCAAATGTGCCTTTTCGTTCGGTCCACAGACATTTTTGCGGGTAACAAGAAAAAACGATGATATTCACATCAAGATGTTTGATACATCATGGGATCTCTTGCACGTCTTTTTTAGTTCCCTTTTCATGCTTTTGATTTTTGAAAGTTTTGGAGAAATCTGATTTTATCCCAAAAAATTTGCTAGAATGTTAAAAGTTTTTATCTGCAATCTAAATAAGGAATAGCTTATTGGATCAGGATAGTTTAAACTTAGTAGTAGCGGGCCGACAGGCCATTGTGAGCAGGATAGTTTTAACTGTACTATTAATATATTTATAAGACGTGTATATTACAAATCTTAACTTCAAATTTGGTTACAAATTACAGTAATACTATAATTGATTTCCGGTTAAAACCATGTATTTTTACTTTTTCTTGGGAAGACATTGTATTTTAAAAAGCAAACTAATTGAGGCATTGCACATATGGACAAATTCTAAAAAAGACACCAAGTTTTTAAAAAATTTCGATTTTGACACTGTGTTATTTTTTTTTCAATTAAGTCACAAAGTTTTCAATTGTTTTCAATTAATCAGTTTCAATGTTGACCACGTAACCGGCAAACTTGGTTGTCGACTGAAATGGCATAGTGACGTGGAACCCAGGTGTCAAAATTGAAAACATATTAACTTAATTGGAAAAAATTAAAAACTTAGTCACTTAATTGAAAAAAAAGTAACACTGTCAAAATTGTTTTTTTTTTTTTTGGAAAACTTAGTGTCCTTTTTGGAATTTGCCGTTATAAAATATTTTTATTTAAAATTTAAGAAGATACTTACTGGGTGCCAAAAATCCGGAATGTATTCAGATGCATGTCATCACCCGGAAAAAACCTTGCCAAACGAAAATCCGCTATTTTAGGATTAAAATTTTCGTCAAACAATATATTACTTGCTTTAATGCTCTATCAATGATCCTTATCGTGGCTTCTTCGTGGAGATAGAGAAGACCTCTTACTACACCTATTATAATTTGAAATCTTTGCAACCATTGCAATGATCTGGACTTCTCTTTATCTGTAGAAAAAATTGTGATTTTTTTTTATTTCAAAAACTATGATGCAAGCGTAGGGAAGTATAACCTTTTGTGTAATGTTTTATATAACAAAAAGGGCTATACAAATTACCGAAAAAAATGAAATCAAGGCTCTTACTTGGAAGATATTCGTATATAAGCATCTTTTCGGGTCCTTCAACGCAACATCCTAATAACATGACCAAGTTCTTGTGCTGAAGTTTGAGTAACAATTTCACATCGTTAGTGAATTCACGAACTCCTTGGCTTGATGTAATTGATAGCTTTTTAATTGTTACGTCTTGATCGTTGAGCAATAAACCCTTCAAGAATAAGAAAGAAAAATAGCACTTACAACAACGAAAATAATAATAACAATCAGTTTAGTTAATCTTTACTATTTCGTATCAAATAAGTTACGCTTTAATTTCAAACTTAACAAGTGTATTTCGTTTAGGAAAAAATAATAACTACATTATACTAAGAGTAAATTATAGTTTTGGTCCCTCAAGTTTACCAGATGTTGCATTATAGGACAAACTATTGGAAATTCACGTTGGTGGTACCTAAGGTTTGTGAAACGCTACAAATCGGTCCCTGAGTCAGGTAAAAATACTAGCATGCCCTTTTTAATTTGTTTTCCTTTTTCTTTGAATTTATTATTTACTTTATTTAAAAAAATACCCCCACCCCTATCCCACCCCATATCTCTCGAACAACTCTCTATTTATGGTTGTCCATAAGGAGGGAACATTCGAGATTCCTTTAAAAAGTTGAAAAACTTGCAAAAATAGGCCTAGGAGAAATTGGCCTTGTTAGAACCTTTCCAACGTTCTTATTTAACATCGCGATGTTAGAACTTCTAAATTTTCCAGCAAATGAACTTATTGGCAGTCTACCCTCGAACTTAAGTTTGAGTCAACCCCAACTCCAGAGACTAGAATTTTTGTTCAATCACTTTAGCGGCTTTTTGCCACCGTCGTTATCAAACTGTTCGGAGTTGCAACGCTTTGATGTCTCTGAAAACGATTTCACGGGGAAAATACCTATTGATTTTGAAAACTCCAATATCTTAGGTGGTTAACTCTTGGCTGAGTAATTCTAAAACCAAGGATCTTGGGGGCATGAAAACTTTTGATTCTTTGTCTAATTGCAGCAATTTGGAAGTAATGTAGTTTGAGAATGTCCAATTAAGAAGGGATCCACCAAATTGGATGATAATCATTCCAAGATTTCATAACAACGTCAGGGTCATGTGTAATCTTGGATTTTATTGCATATAATGCAATCTGATCTGCATTAGAAACTACTAATCTACTCATTATGAGAAGATCAAGAACTATCAAGACTAGTTTTAGGAAGAATGAGAAGCACATAATTGCTAGTGAGAGAAGAAGAGACAGTTCTTGTACACTAGTGAGAGAGAAAGAGAGACGTATGAGGGTGGGGTGAGGGTATTTTTTTTTTAATAAAGTAAATAATAAATTCAAAGAAAAAAGAAAAAAGAAATTAAAAAGGACATGTTAGTCTTTTTACCTGACCCAATGATCGATTTGTAGCATTTTACAAACCTTAGGGACCACCAACGTGAATTTCCAATAGTTTGTCCTATAGTGCAACATTTGGTAAACTTGAGGGAGCAAAACTGTAATTTACTCTTAAACTTAATAAAGGGTATAAAAATAGAAACAATTGACCATGAAAGGGCCGAATTATAATTTGAACATAACAGGCCCCACATAAATACAAAATAATCACTAAATATATGACGGTAATTGTGAAAGACACATATAATAATTGGATGAAATGTTTCATAATTAAATAAGTTAAAGTCGGAGGGCTAGGCCTTTGCAATGGCCAAGAAAGGTGTTCTACTCCCTAGGGGTCACCTACAGAAGAAGGCTCAAGCCCAACATTTCTCTAATGTTCATAGGTATGTAATGAGCCTCTTTAAACACTTTGATGGTTGGTTGAGACATTTGATTGTAACCTTGGAGCATCTATGCTTTTGATATAATGCATAAAGTAGTGAAATCAAATCCTAGTCTCATGTATGTATAATGTATCCTTTGGAGCTAGAACTCACTTATCAGTTCCTACAATACTTGTATGTGGATACCTTTATAGGGAAGCTTCTTTTATCTATTGGTGTTGATAATTTCTACCTTATAATAAACAAATAGAAAAGTGACGCATGTTTCTAATGACGTTACAGTGTTGATTATTTTTAGATCTTTAGTATGTAGTGATCAGACATTGGTACATAGTGGTTTTATGTGTTGCGACCTAATCCTTCATCGTGAATCCAATAATAAAAATCATGTTCTGGAAAAATCTTAAAAGCCCGGTGGCTGGAACAAGGGCATGCAAAGTAGTGAATTTTTTATTCAAAATGGGCTTATAGGACGGTCGAACTTCGTAAGAGTACTCCGTTGGACAAAGTTACAAATAACATTCATTGTCGAATTATGACCAATTTTTTCCTTCCCATATTAAGACCGACCACTAAAATCCAGTAGCACCATAGATCCCAAATCCACTGCAACAATCATATTAATCTTGAGAAGAGAAAGCACTGCAACCTAATAGCCACAATAAACCATATAACATTGAGTTTCAGTTGGATGATGTTAACCGGTAATAGTGGACAATGTCACAAACAAAATATATAGTAAGAAGAATCTGACTTTGACTTGCACCCAAATTTTTTTATACATATTGATCATCGATTAACTTGTTCGGATTAGGAACAATAAGAGGTTGAATCCTAAATCAACCAACAATCCTATTTAGCTCCATTCAATGGCGGGGCCAGCCCAAAAATGAAGGGGATCCGTCGTACATAAAAGATTAAACGAAAAAAAAAAGATTTATAATTTTTCTGAAAATTTGAGATTCTTTTGGACCATTTAAGCAGGAAATGATATAAAATAGGGGATTTTCAACGAGAGTGGGTGCCAAAAAAAAAGGTTGTTTCAGCAAAATAGAAATATTTAGAGCTTTTTTTTTAGAAAATTATGAGATGAGACCCACTTTTAAATGGGTCCATACACCCCACTTGTTATATACTGCGTGTGCCACTCCATCAGCAACATGATAGACCACATTTACCCCATCCAATAACCTTCCATAATTGTTCATCTTTAAACTAAATGTAATGAGAAATTAGAGTACAAGGATATAAAGATCAAAAAATAGTTTAGAGAAATCGGAGAGTAACAATGATAGACTTGATACAACTATGGGCTCAACACCTAATTGATACAACTCGCTCCTTTTTTTCAGTGAAGCATGTTTGAATGAGTCAACTGATCCCGACCATCTTTACTCCCATCATGATCCCTTTGGACCGACATAGCTTCAATCGTTTAATAATAGAAATAACACTCTAGTTCACTTGATAAAAGAAATATTCATGCAAAACATGTTGAATTAAGGTTATTGTTTGCAAAATTCCACTTTCCTTAAGTCATTCGTTAATTTTTTAGAGACTTGCAAAATTCATTTAATTATTATAAAAAGCCACCTCAATTTCGTTACAAACGAAAAGTGGAATTGCTTCTAAATAGAAAATGGTACTTTTATAGGTCCAATGAAATTTTGACATCATGTTAAGGAGTGATGGTCCACCAAGGAGATTTGGACCCAAAAGGGATCTTTTTCCTTATACTTACAAAATAATAATTGCTAACCATTGAAGAATTTGCAGAGTAGGGACAATAAATCATTCTTCTTTACACAAATTTGTGATAGATTTATATACGGCAGGGAATGTAATTCGTGTTTGCTTCAGAAACACATGCATACCTACAGTGCTACGTATTAGTCATATGCAAATCAAAATCATCATATTTTTATTAGAGTTGTGAAATTTTCGGTAGCAAAGAAGAATCTCCAAGTGACTTTTGTACTTTGGAAGATTGCATTGCATATATCAAGTTTTGGTATGACGTGTATTCATATGTACACAATCATTTAACGTATTTTAGATATAACTAGGAGAATACTCGCGTGTTGCGCAGGAAGAAAATTATATATTTATAGTATAGACAAATACATCTTATTCGTATACTATTTTTAAAAAGATTATAAAAATATCCTCATTATTTTCAATTATTTGATGATAGATATATGTATCAAATTTTTGAAAAATAAAAAAGTCGTAACATGTATGATAAATGAACACAATCAAATAAAATTAAAAACAATATGATTCAAGAAATATACTTATCTCGAACCACATGATTTTAATAGGATCCACCTATAGATTATGCATGGATATAATTTCTATTTAATTTCAGTTTATTTTTTACTTTTAACGTTTAGGGTTTATAAAAACTAATTATTCTGTCAAGTTTCAATTTAAAATATTTAATTTAAATTAAGAGTATTTATTTTTGGTTTTTTATAATTTTTTTGTCTAATAAATATGATTCTATTTGAAGTTTATTATTATTATAATATATATATATATATATATATATATATATATATATATATATATATATATATATATATATATATATATATATATATATATACACACACACACATAAAATGTTTAATAATATTTAATGAGAAATTCTACAAAATACAATTTTAATTTTTAGGTTTTTTTTATATTTAGTTTTTAAGTAGGCTTGTTGGTTATAAATGAAATATCAATATAGTACCTCTTAATAATGAAAATTTTGCTTAAAATAATGAAACCTTAAAGAAATTAAAATTTTATTCTATATAATTTATCAAAACCAGTTCAAGTTCAATATTATGAAATTCAATAAAAATTTCAACAAAAAAACGATGCTAAAATTACAAACGATTAAAAAATATACTTTGCATATGGTAGAAATACAAATTATTTAAAGTAATACAAACCTAAAATAACAATTGATGACTTTAAATTAAATCTACTTATTGGTATTTTTCATTGTTTTAAAATTAGATCTGATCGGCCAGTTAAACCACTCAAACATGGAAGCGGTCGGGTTATAGCGTTTTTATTGCTCAAAAACCGTTTGTATGAACCAGCAAAAAATCGGACGATTCATATGGAAGCCCGTTTCAACCGGCCTAGTTTAACCGTAAAAACATTTGCCTAAAAAGCCTAGGTTTTTAACAAATGTCAACACCCTATTTAGTAAATCCTTAAGCGGCTTTTTTCTTTTGTATCAACTAAACCATCATTTATAATGCAATATATGACTCGTTTTCCATGAACTTACTGATATGCGATGAAAACACAAAGCTTATTGGCTTTTGTTTCTTGTCTGTCTACTACCAATCTCATTCACCCTCCATTATGTGTGTTATTTGTTTTCAATTCAATTTTATATGTATAATCACATAATATATGTAAATGTATTACTTTTATATGTAAGTGTTTCCCGCTCATTTTCAATCACTTTTAGTTTAATACACAAATCTCAAAGTTATTAGCCTAAGGGATAAAACATCATCATCCATAATATATGTAAAGCTCAACATCATTAAAATAAAAATAATAGAATTTTAAGTTATATATTCTATTGAAGTTTAATATTTGGAAACGATTTTGACAATACAAAATGACTAATGATTTATGTAATTGTTTCAACTCTGAGGGAGACTTTTATTCATATAATAAAAAGTTTCTTAAGTTGGTTTATCATGACGATGTGGGATCAAACTATCCTTCACAATGTGTTATTATATATCATTTTCTCATCCCACATCGCTTAAGAAACACAATTGAATGGAAATCAAACATCTATAAGTAAATATATTAATACACATCTCATCCCATATTGCTTATGAAACAAATTTTAAGGAAAAGCAAGCTCTATAAGTAAAGAGTCTAAAATCATTTCTCTCATATCTTTGTTCTTATGTGTATTTGATTGTAACCATCTTAAGCATTGGGTGCAACATTTCATAGACCATTAGCTCCAACTTTAGGTTCAATTTCATAAAATTTGGATGGGTGCGTACCAGCGCCCTTTTTATTTTATTTTTTCTAAAAATATTCAAACTAATGTGGTACATAATAACAATGAATATTAAATCATGTTTAATAAAAGACTTCTATTATAAGATTTATATACATATTCATAGATATATATGTTTGAACTTTGAAAATGTTCGAACATTTACGATTCAATTTTTTTTGTATATAAACCTTATTAAATTGAAAAATTGTTTGCAACGTTGTCATCATCACATTGAAATATGATACACGACATACCATGAACTTGCAAGCCAATCGGGTTTTAATAGTTTTTAACTCATTTTAATGTTCATATTTTTAGTTTTAATATTTTGAAAGCAAACACAAAATAGACAAATAGTAGAGTTCTTTGAAACTTTGAGCCGAAAATAGGTTTTTACAATAAATTGACCACTAATCAACAATATACTTTGAAAACCATGTTATGATCAAGATAGAATGATAAGAGAATCGATGTGTGAAGCGATGTGATACAATTAAAAAAACATCAAATTAATATGGTAAAAGATAAATAGTTTATATTGAAACGTTGTTTTCATGACTTTTTTTTATAATAGACACACACACATATAATGGTTCAATTTAAGTTGTTTGACAAATGTTGAAACGTTCGCTACTGAAATTTTTTTATGTACATATATCGCTGTGAATATAAAAAAGTAAACACATTTGTCACATATTTACTATAACGTATTTTAAACGTGTAACATAATAAAATTGTAAAAGTTTTTAGTAATATTCATCTTCATTTTTGAGATCTAATAGTTTTGAAATCCAAAAACCAAATAGTAGAATCATTTAACACTTTGAGAAATTTTGATAAAATGACCACTAATCAATAATAGTTGAGAGTCATATTATGATCAAGATTGATAGATCATGGATGCAAATGAATGATATTATATAAGAAAAGAGGAAAGGAGATATATATGTGTTGAGCAATGTGGGAGAAAGAAAAAATATTCAAATTAATGTGGTAAAAGATAAATTATTTATCTTGTACCACATAATTTATGATAAATCAATTAGAAAGCATTATAAAAAAAAATTGAAAAGTCATTGGAAATATGAAAGGACATGGAAGTTGCAAATCAATGTGGTGCTTGAAAATATGCTTCTTTTATAAGATATATAGATTTTTCTTTAATTTAATTTGGATCTAGTGATACTTTCTACTATTTGCATAAGCAATAAATTTGAATTCTGATTAAATTGAATGTGCTGACCATTCTAGAACTAGCTACCTTTAGGCCTTGTGATGTACTCATCATGCAAGTGGCATGGGGATGATATGGCTGGCATGGCCAACCATGGACGCCGCAACCTAGGCATGGAGTGAGGTGGCATGAGTCCACGTAACCGCTATCATGTAACATCACAGCTAACTCCTCTCTTCTTACACGGCCTGGTAGAGCTGAACACGGCCACCAAGGGCATTGGTGTAAAGATGGTGTGAGGGTGGTTGGTGGTGGCATTGAGATTATACAGCAGAACGTTACAAAATTGAATCAAATGTTAGGTAAAATTAATGCGATGCATTGGTAACCATATATTATGAAAATTATAAATAAAAAAGTATACTTTTTCATGTTATAAAAGACAATGTCAACAAATAGCAACAAAATTTCCCATTTATTCCACCTAATTAAAAGACCACTCAAATTTTGATTTTTTTTTCACTTTTGTGAAATATTATATTGTTTGGGGGGTTAATTTAAAAAAAGTCTAAATTATTTATATCCTTGCTATTTAAGATATTACTTTTATTTTACCGATTAAAACCATATATATATATATATATATATATATATATATATATATATATATATATATATATATATATATATATATATATATATATATATATATATATATACTAGCTGCGTACCCGCGCAATGCGGCGGCGGAGAATAGTTTCTTTTTGGCGAATAATTACTATCTGTGGCGAACATTAGTTTCATTTCGACGAATAATTTTCGGTATGCAAATATAAGAATGTTTTTGTTTCTAGCGGCGAAACGTATCTATTATGTTGTAAACCGGAACTGTCTCGAAAACGATTAAGCAATTCGGTTTCCATTCTATGAATTTTATTTTTCTGGTTTCGGTTCGGTTTTTTTCCGATCCTGTTCAAGAAATGATCTTGTCATAAATGAGTAAAATAACATTTGGAACCACGGTTAGTTAACCCTGAGAATTTTATGCAATCGGTATGGGTCGGTTTTACTGTTCATACCGACCCAAAATAACCGAACCGACCCATTTATTAAAAACCAATACAAAAACCGACCCACTTTGATAACCTAATAAATTTTTACGCGTTTCTTTCGGTTTCAGCCCTAATTCCTTTTCCTTCTCTGTTCGGTCTTGATAGACGACAAGTGATCTTCTTAGTTCTTTCCCCGATTTGGTGACTGGCGACACTACTCACCACCACACGGCTCCCATCGGTGGTTTTGAGTTCTGAGCTCCGACCTTCAAGGTGCGACACTGGTGCTTCCGAGTTCCGAAGCCAAATGTTATTTATAATTAAGTGACATTCATACATAGGTGTCGATGAAAACATGCATGATTTGATTTCAATTTGATGGTAAAACTTTAAAGCTTGATATTTTTTTAACTATTTGTGTCGATCATCATTTTATGTTGTTGATGCTAAAACTTATAGTGACTTCGTATGTTTATAGATGAAAACGTATTATGGTATTTATGTTGAAAGTCCTGTTTATAAAATCTGACTTTCTGGATGCCTCCTGATTTTGTAGAGTCAGAACTTTTTTAATTACCCATCATGTCATTACCTTCTAAAAATTGTACATTTATAAATTATTCTCCAACGATATATACTAAAATCTTAAGAAAATACAATGATAACTACATTTTATATGAATCAAAATAATGATTGAGTACTCATATCTAAATAATTGATAATAAAATAAATTCTTAAATTAATAAGTATAAAAAAATTAAAAAAAAATACAGCCTCCAAGGTCATAAAGTAATATGACAATTTAAAGATTTCATAATGTTCAAATATAAAACAGGCCGATCAAAGATAAACATGTAATAAATTATTTACAACTTTGAAAACTAAAAACATAAACATGTTGATTTTGAATCTCCGTATTTAGTTCAAAAGAAAAGGAAAAAATATAAACATGGTGATTTTGAATCTCCGTATTTAGTTCAAAAGAAAAGGAAAAATAAGGGATTTATTTAGTTTCATTCACATAATCATTTAAAGAGCCATTGTTATTGAAGTTTTCTCCGTATTTAGTTCAAAAGAAAAGGAAAAAATAAGGGATTTATTTAGTTTCATTCACATAATCATTTAAAGAGCCATTGTTATTGAAGTTTTCTATGTGTAAGACTTTAAGTCCAAAAAAAAAAAAAAAAAAAAAAAAAAAAAAAAAAGTCCAAAAAAAAAAACAAACTAATATACGTTCAAACCCGGTTCATACTCACAATACATGCCACTGCCAGCTTCCGTTCATACACAGACACGTACATTTCTTGTTTTAATGTATATGTTTATCTACCCCACAATCAGTAGCTAACGAACTGGGAAAATTCAAACCAAAACCAGGGGTTAAATTTGTAATTTAACTATACCCTAATATATCTATGACCTAACCCTAAATTGCTTTCACATACAGCCGCTATCACCACCACCGTCTTTTCTCCTCCTTCTCCCTCTTCTGCTCTCGGTAACTCTCAAATCCTTCCAGGAGATCGGCTCCTTCCTGCTAAATCCTTCCTCCCGAACTATATAATCTTCATTCTTCTTCATCATCTTCCATCTCTTCTCCAAACATTTATATCATCATCCATTATTTCATATAATATAAAAATCCTGCAACCATGTTAGAAGGAAAAGCTGTGATCTGGGAGACAGATATGCTTCAGACGATGCAAGAAGATGCACTTCAACTCGCCTCCTCGATGCAAGAAGATGCACTTCAGACGATGCAAGAAGATGCACTTCAACTCGCCTCCTTGTTAGTCATTGAAATCAGATCTAGGGATTTGCATCATAAATACACAAATCTGGTGGAGAGCTCACACATACATCCACTCCAATGAAGATACGCAGATCTGGTAGCAAGTGGTAGCTGAGGTTAGTAGGCGGTGGCGTTAAAACTATGACTGCAGAGCCTGTTGGTGACGATAGGTCCAGTGGTAGTCCGATGGAAAATTGGGACCATAGGTCCGGTGGTAGTCCGATTGTCGAAATGGGCGAAAAGCTGCTAGGGCGGCAATGAAATGAAGCCATCGGACCTCCACCTTCATAACTTACGCC
This sequence comes from Cichorium intybus, assembly GCA_023525715.1. Lineage (NCBI taxonomy): Eukaryota > Viridiplantae > Streptophyta > Magnoliopsida > Asterales > Asteraceae > Cichorium > Cichorium intybus. Next base: position 36,013,993 of record CM042016.1, on the reverse strand, counting down.
ACCATCTCCTCCCCTCCATTGCTGCTACCGGTTACCACCACCGTCTAACCTTCACAAGTCGCAACCCTTCACAAGACGCAACCCTCGTTGGAATTGGATGGTCATGGTGGTACCTGAAGTACAACCCGTCGATCTTGGTTCCATTCCTTTGCTCCGGATCAAGTCATTCTGCCTCCTCTTTGAAGTTTGTCAAACAACCCGTCGAGCAGTCAAACAACCCGTCGAGTAGTTACAAAATAGTTTAAATTGAATGATTATGTATTTTTCTGATTTTTAGATTTTCGCTATATTAAGGGCCAAGAAACTAATCAAGGCAAGAGTAGATAGAAAGTTCCAGTTACAAATCAAAAACCGGTAGCAAGCTTCTCTTTCTTTCTGATATCACGCATCTCCCTTCGCCGTGAACCTGCTAATTGGTATCAAGTTTTTGTTTTTTATTTTTGTTTTAATTTGTTGCTTGGATATATCTCTCATTAACAAACACAAAATGGAATTATTAATCCGTCCTTTTATTTGTTGCTTCGATTTTGATTTGCTGCTATTATTTTAAATTTTTTTTGAATTTAATTTGTTGCTTTGTTACTTGGTGATGTTGGACAAATGGAATTACTAATCCGTGTCTTTTTTAGCTGGATTAGGAGTAAATGTAAGCTTTTTAATTCTGATTGGGACTCTTGGATTTCCTCCCGTGCTGCAGCATGTAACTGTGTTCGTTGTTTGTTTGTTGGCTTAGCCTCTTGCTAAGTCGTTAGTCATTTTTAATGCATTGCCGTTGAAAATAATACTTTATTACAGGTACAGAGATAAAGAGATATAAAGCACTCATACATTCATGTTGGATTTTGAAGACAAAACAGAATAATCATCGATTTGCATCTCTGATATGTCTGTGCTTCGTAAATTCAAAAGAAAGGTACGCAAACTGCTCCTTTGCATTCATTGTAGATTTAGAAGACAAATTAAAGAGCCATTAATTTGCATATCTAATTTTAATCTGATTAGTCTTGGTACAAAATCCACTAATAGAAATTTACGATAGCAGAAATGATATCCAAAAAAACGGAACAAGGTTTTTTTTTACTAAAGCTACTATACAAACAAACAAAATTTAATATTGCATTCAAGTATCGCTGATGCTTTCTGTATGTTAATAACATCAGTAAATTTATTGTACTTGATAATATTACATTTAAATATTACTGGTACCATCTCAATGTTACTTATTATATTTTTCAAATTTTCAAAAGGTTTGATACCAGTAGATTTTTTTTCAAATCTACATAGTAGAATATAGAAATATTATAAATCAAAACATTCATGCATGAGATAGATAACAAATCAAAATAAATAACGAAATTGTGTGCTTTTGGAATATTACAAAACTGAGTTTCATAAAAAAATTGCAAGCTCTGATATTTCAAATGAAGAACAATGAAGAGACGAAGACAAAGAATGTCGTTGGCTTAGCATACCATATCTTGCAGTTCATCAACATGGAGGGGAGAATTAAATGTATCTTGGGATGTTTCAGAAAATTTTGAATGAAAGAATAATGTTGGGGTGGATGGCTTTTATACTCATAATCCTACATAATCCTGCAATGTGATTGGTTGTTTTTGGGTTAGATGGATTAGTCTTCAATGAATGGTTTAGATTCATCTAAAAAATTAAAAGGTGAGGATTGAATTTGAAAAAAGATGTATGTAAATCAAATGATACGGCTGTTTTTTTTTAATATTATATGCTTATGGATGTGTTTCCTGCAGGTGGGATAGTTTATGATGGTGGCATTTGATGTGTTTCTTGAAAGTGGGTTCCATCAAAATGTGCATTAAGAAGTTGTACTGTCTTAAAAATTAAGACAATTGTGCATAAATGGGTTGTAATTTATATATGGTTTATAGTATAGTATAGACTAGCTGCGTACCCGCGCAATGCGGCGGCGGAGAATAGTTTATTTTTGGCGATTAATTACTATCGGTGGTGAACATTAGTTTCATTTCGACGAATAATTTTCGGTATGCAAATATAAGTACGTTTTTGTTTCTAGCGGTGAAACGTATTTGTTATGTTGTAAACCGGAACCGTCTCGAAAACGATTAAGCAATTCGGTTTCGATTCTATGAATTTTATTCTTCTGTTTCGGTTTGGTTTTTTTCGATCCTGTTCAAGAATTGATCTTGTCATAATGAGTAAAATAACATTTGGAACCACAGTGAGTTAACCCTGAGAATTTTATGCAATCGGATTAATTGATCTTTTTTAGCCTTTTTTTCCCTTGACTTAGCATGGTGTTTTGACATATTAGGTCTCTATAAAAACCCCTCTACAATGGTTGTAGTTCTAATATCAAGTCTAGATCCATAAAATTAACTTTTACACGTGATTTCAGTTGAGTTAAGTCCATAGAAACCATCAATAGTACAAGGAAATAGACGGTATACACATAACACATGTCGTATCATGAGTTTAATAAGCAAGTTTATATATGTAACAACAATATATTCACTTGGTTTGGGGGGGAGGGGGAGCTGATTGGTTTGGGGGTAAGGGAGCAAGGTTCGGTGATAATTTTATTTTACACGGTTAGTTCCTTTTGTATATGAGTTATTCGGTTTTCAGGTAGTTCGGTTTGGTAAGTTGTATATTAAGCGGATAATTTACTTCTAGCTAATAGGTTCTTGTAAGTTGTGTAAGGATATCATTTTGAACACACATTACATTAGCAAAGAGTTAGAACCACGGTATGGCTTCTTTTGGGTAGTAATTTTGGGTTGCTCTAATTGTAAACTGTATGACTTCCTTTTTGGTTGCTCTAGTGATGTACCCGCACAATGCGGCGAGCGCCAATGGAAGGGGGGGGAAGATTCGGTACATGTTATGCTAGTGTAATTCGGTGGACATTTAACGCATCTTTATTCGGTTGGGCACCTTGACAGACGACGTATTAACTACATATTGCGTTGTCTATATTTCATTTGCATTGTATTTATTTTAACATCTAACTTAATTAACAATGTTATCTTGGATAAAACGTTATATTATACATCATAAGTGAATCCATTTTTGTTAAAGTTTGATGGTATGAGTATTTGGATATATTTTTTTTTCTTTTTTTCTTTCATTAATAAATAACAATACACACATAAAATGCAAAAAGACATGTATCGCGTTTCAATAACATTCGCTTTTTATATAATAACCAATAATATGATGGTTTCCATTTTCTATATATTTAACCAATAAGGCAAACAAAATATAACATCCACTATTAATGAATGCAAATAAAAGAGAACGTCCACTCATAAGAAAACAAACATAATGATGGTTTCCACCCTCCCACTTATAGCTTTTCAATTAATAAAATACTCTTGATTTTTACCTCATTTGGTTTCAAAATATTTGACTTGAAAACGTAACTCATCAATAAAACCCCACCACCACTAAAATCAATATTATAATAGAACCTGCCGAAATGCCCTTCTCAGAAAAACAACTTTTTTAATAATTCGTCATCTTTCCAAAAATGCCCTTCTCAGAAAAACATAAATTGTGTTTGCGTTGATGCGTGGTGGGAACAAATAAAACGCCAATTGAAAAATATATTAATGACATATTTCACATAAAAGCTCTTAAAGATCACACACCCATATTCCATAAATAAAATACCAATTGAAAAATATATTAATGACATATACTTATAAACTCTTAGATTAACCCTAACCCTAAAAAAACATTTGACATCCCATTCCTAATGCCTCTATCCTCTCCGCCTCCACTTTCTACCCTCTTCGTCTCTCTGTGCATTCAAATGAAGGAAGACTGGAATCCACCACCGTCTCCACCATGAGCGACCATCTCATACGTCTAGTCGTCTCCATGTCTCTTTATCATGTAGCCATCAACTGTGAGTGAGATTATTAAGAAACCACAGAGAAGCTGATAGTGAGTGGCGAGTTGAAGTTCACAGCTTCAAGCGCTATTTCCCGTCCCCATTCATATAGGATCCGATTTTTATAGGATTCGATGTCAAATACTCGCCTCCGATGATGAAGCAGTCGTTTCAACACCGTGATGAAGAAGCAGAATCTGTCGATCCGGTCCTTTGACAAAGCAGTCGTCTCAACACCGTGATCCGCATCCGTTTCTACCATCGTCTCCATTGTGTTTTATCGGGACATAATTTCTCGATTCCAAATCCGACTTTAGTTTTCTTATCTGATTTTGATTTTTCATGGTTCTGATTTTGGTTTACTGATTTTGATGCAGAGGATCAAAATGCAATTTCGATGGCGGATCCGGTGGTTTCCTCACTCAAGAAGATGAAGATTTTGGTTGTGTTACGCGTTTCTTGGGGTGGCGGTGGTTCCGATAGGGATCGATCCGAAAGAGATCTGTAAGTATGGGTTTGGGTGTTGACTCAGGGGTAGAGGAGAAACATACCGCGGTTGTTCCGGTGCGGGAAAAAAATGGAGATCTACAAACAGCTGCAGAACCCTAGAGACCAAAATGACTTCATGACCACTGGATTGGAGAAGTATCTTGAGTGAAAACGTTCATCAGCATCAAAATCTAAAGGTACCAAAACTCTACTATTTTTCTCAAATCCAATGAAAAAGTAAGCTGGAAACACGTTTTCGTCAAGGTTAGATCTGAGATCCGGAAGCTGGAAACACGTTTTTCTGAAATTGTTCCACAGACCCAAATCGCTTTTCTGATTTTGAGTTTTAATATGTGCTAAGAGTTTCAAAACATTGTTTGGTTCTGTACTTCTGAAATTGTTCCATAGACCGAGACATACACGCACCATTTGTTTTATTGATATTTCTATAGCTAAATCGGTTCTGATTTTTAGTTAAATCTATGCATCTGATTTTGCTGAACTGAAATCAGTTTTTGATAACATCCTTGTCTGCAAGAACATGGGGGCTTCGGATTTATTGAGCTCTTAATGGTGGCTTGCAACGTGGCTTTAGGCTTCATGTTAGCCTGAAAACCTGTACAAAACATTATTTTGACAATTACACATTAAGAAAAAAATACTATAAAAACATTATTGCATGAGATCAAGAAAATTCAAAATAAGTGTTGAATTTGTGTGCTTTGTATTATTGCAGGTGTTTTTAGACTCAATTTTGTACAAACAATTTGGAAGCTGTTGCAAAAGTGAGCTGGTGGAAAATTAAAGATGGAATAGCGAATAATTTGGCAGGAGATTGTGTAGAAAAGAAAGCATTTGAAAATTTTAAATTTGATATGTAAAAGAAGTTGGGTATTGCTGACTTAAATACCTAGGATGCTCTAATTTGATTGGTGGGTTTTGGTTTACTTGGATTAAAAAGCATTTAATGGCTAGGATTGTTTTAAGTTGATCTATTGGTCAAAAGATCCTCCATTGTTGAAGACCTTTGGTCTTAATCTTCAAAAGCATTAAATGTTTCGTTTTTGTTTTTTTTTTGCGCACGCTCATTCTTGGCTGCACAAAAGTTAGGCAGGCACGCCTAAGATTCAAAATTTTGAAAAAGTCAAGAAATAGCCTGGCCCACGTTCTCTCCATGATTATTCACCAGCTAAGGTTATCTATGCATTGTTTGGTGGTACTGTCTTAAAAATTAAGACTATGATGCTTAAAGGAGTTGTAATTTATATATGGTTTATAGTATAGAAGTATAGATATATATATATATATATATATATATATATATATATATATATATATATATATATATATATATATATATATATATATATTAATTTTGTTGGGTCTCTTTGTTTTGTAACCCACTAACCTTCATGGCATAGCCTTATTTAATGACACGACATCGTCACTTAGCACCCAAGTCAATCCATCTTAGAAAAACATAGAGGAACATTTCTTCTTCTTTCTCCTTCTTTTTCATGTTCTTCTTCTTTTCCTTTAGTGACTTCATCCTCAACAAGCATTGGGAAAAGTATTGGATGGTGGAGTGCAAATGTGTTATGTGAGGTTGAAGCATCTCTATTTACTTCTTGGACTTCACTTAACCCACGTAGAATGTTTTTTGGATGTCCAAATTTGAAGGTTAGTGTTATACCAAATTTTCTATCCAAATTTTATTCAAGTGTATAAATGTTGCTTCTTTTGACATAATTAAAGGATAGATCGCCAATATATCAAGTGTAATGAGGTGGAACTTACAATTCAAACCTACAAGGATCTTCTTGTGAAAATACACTTTGATATGAAGGCTATGTAGGACGAAATCTGCTACAGTCAGTTTCAAAATAAAAAAGTTTAACATGAAGTTGAATGAAAAGGAGAAAAATGTATGCTTGAAGAGTAAAAAAACATAAATATTGAATAATAGAATTTTAAGTATGAAGAATAAAGGTTTCTAGTGTAATGCAAAATATGATTATGGCAGCTTTGCTAGTTCTTCTCTTGACATTGGTCATTTTTAGGGTTTTCTTTGTTTATAAAAAAGGTGGATAAGGTTTGCCTTACTCAATTAGACTTTGAATGATAATAATAATTGTTTTTTATTAATGTTTTGTATAAATTATTAGTTATGAAAGGTAATAAATGTATTTTCATCAATGTAGTTTGATGAATACTTTATTATAAATTAGCAGTTGACTTAAAGTTAAGCATGATAATGACTTGGGAAATGTACTTTTCTCACTTAACAACATATGGGTAATGTAATTTTGTAGTAACTCCTAAAATAGCAATATACTTTTATCACTTATGACAAATTTGGAAATATATTAGAGATGAGAAATTTAGCAAAGTAGTTAAGATGTAACTGTGAAATGATGAATTTAGCAATGTACTTTCATGATGTAAGTGTTAGAATGACAATTTTTATGCACATATAGCAATTTACTTTTGTCATTTCAACATGTATAGGAATTGTACTTCACGGTAACCCCTAAACTATACAATATACTTTTTATCACATGTGAGAAACTTAGCAATGCCGATAAGAAGAAAGTGCATACATGATATTAGTAATATACTTTTATGATGTAAGTGTGATGGCGATAACTTTTATATTTTTATGATAGTTAGCCTAAATGTATATACATTGCCTAACTAATAATGTCACTTGTCGTTAAGAAATGTCAATATGACAATAATGTCAAAGAAGCAATCTCATGGTATTTTGAATTATTATGATGCGCTGAGCCAAACTATTAAGGACAAGGACTTCGATTACTTTGTATAACTTGGTTAGAGATCACTTAGTAAACCTTGGCTCGACAATTCATAAACATTTGATCCATATTAGATTAGGACCATTTATATGCATCAGTTAGCCTAAATGTTAGTACATTTCCCAACTAGTAATTCGATTTAACATTGAGAAATATAAGTATAGTAGTAATTTTAATAGAAAGTGGCCAAACTAGTAACAGTAGTTATCGTTGATTTTATAATAGTTATGCTATTTATGGAAGTCTAAAAATTGGGGGTCAATATAAAATGCCTAAAATAGCCATCATTAGCAGTTTTTAAAGTACCTAAATTATGTACAACTTGGAGTGAAATTGGCAATCATTAACAATTACAAAAGGTCAATATAAGTAGAAACGAATAGGAGTTATAACTACCATAAAAATTACAAAACTATGTATATCCCCTCATTGGACATGTTAAACCAGAAAATGACACTTTAGAAAGTGGTTGCATCTGTAGTGTTGTAGTAATAATGAATACGAAGCTTGAGGGTAACGATTTAGTTACTTATTTTCACCGGAAATATTCGACAATATCTTTTTCTAGTATACATTTATGAAGGAAGCTTTTATCCTTCAAATGTACCTTATATTGTTGTCTCCTTTTTACACTACATTGTTTACCAATAAATAATCAGCTTAGCATTTTGCAATTGGTGTAGGCATAATCCATTTTAAAAGTTACCTTACATTATCATGTTGATCAATAAAACAATTCTTCATCATATTTCCTTTGTCCATACTCTTTATACATTTCATGTACATTATTGCTTACAATGTGTTGCTTACATTATGTTATTATTATTCTATAATACCATTATGAGGGTTCCTATTACCAACAATCAATATCGAAGCCTAAGTGGTTGTTTTAGTTTGAAACACTCAAATTCCATTTGTAAGAAACCTTTGCTTCTTGTACTTCTGGAAAGCTGTGGGAGGACTCTCGATTCATACCATTATCGTTTAAATATTTTTGAAACAAAATGACCAGTTTTCAACCTGTGTAATCAATGAACATTGATAATAGTGTAGGAGCTTCTAACAAAGACTCTTTACATATATTAATGAAATATAAATATGGAAAACTAGAATAAGAAGTTCTTTGTAATGAGAGGGAAAGGTGATTTTGGAAATTTGTAGTTGAGGGTCACCATGTTCCTATAAGAATAAATGTAGATGATGCAATAGCACACATTCTTGGTGTAGCCGGTGAACCTATTTTAGGCCCCTAATAACTCGAAATCTAGAAAACGTTGAGGATGATGACATAACTTACACTGAGCTCATCTATTGAATTCTTCCAAACGTCTTTGATCTTAGTAAGCTTTGCAAACCAACTATATCAATTTACTTAAATTTGTAAACCTTGTGTGGAAGTAATTAGAGTGTTAAAAATAAAAAAATAACCTCAAATGTCAATAACAACAACTTCCATATTTTATATGGCGAAACCTCGAAAATGCTAAAAACATATTTATAGTCATTATACTACTTACCCTGTTCCAATACAATCAAAACTAACCTTGGGATCAATATCAAATTATTAGATGGTGTAGGAGAGAATTGGATTATGTGTAAAATGATATTTCAAATAAATAGGAACCTTAATAAGATAAATCTTATTGAGCTATATAGAGATGTTAAAGCTCAAGCATCAATAGTGCTTTAGCAAAGCCAAAATCTAGGAGGACCACTTGCCTTGGTCTCTGTCAGCCATACCTTTGGATTTATGCATACCCTCCAATGCTGAATTATATGATTCATAGTGTTATGCTACTGCTAATCCATTCACTTAAGATGAGGATAACAGAAGCTTTTTAGCAAGCATTGGCTTTTTAAGCCAACGCTTCAGCTAAAGACCTCTTAACTAATATAAATAGATGTATAAGTCTCAGCAGTTTTAAATACCCAACTACCAAATACTTCAATACTTCTAATCACATCAACAATTTTATGAGCCTCAACATGTTTCTCAAAAGAAACACTCTCCTTAGTAATATTAGGATTTTCCTCTACAGCTTAAGCCCAATCCATCAAGTGTTCATACGAAGAAGAGTAGTATATCCAACACACAAAAAAGAAGAAATTTTTAAGGCACAACCATAACAAGATGGGCCATTTTACCCAAATCAAAGAAATTTAAGGACTCGGCCTATCATCTAAAAAAGGGCATGAAGTTAGCCTAGTGAGAAGGCCTTCGTAGTTATCACACAAAAAGAGGTAGAAGTGAGGTCTTTAGGAGGCAAGGATAAACATGTCGGATGCTCAAGGATGATTGGTATGCTTTTATTTGCTGAAAAGGATGCAGAAACACCTTGCAGATGGTTAGTCTTCTAGTCCATACTGTGAATGTGAAGTGACTGAAGTTGGAAAGAATACTACTATATGGCTAACAAAAACTCTCCTACTAACAAAAGTGTCATTAAATATGTAAAAGACATGAATTAGTTTAATAATTCTTTGTGAACCTCACTTAGAATGTCTTTCTTCTGACTTTTCAAACCCCTTAAAAGCATATCATAAAGCCATGGAGGAGGATATAGAGTCAAGCTTTCATTGGGTTGTGCCACTTAAGAGACTATGTTATAGAGAATAAGTTAAAAATATATATTTTATAAATATAATTAGTTTCATAAAAAGGACTCTACAATTTTTATTAAAAATATATATGTTTTAGATTTTACGCAAGGAGACGTACTCATGACTGATAATGTCTAACTAAATGGTATTATTAACAAGCTTTACACTTTTGTTAGAAAACTGAAAAATGAGTTTTTAAGTAGAAATTTTCAATACACATGGTCAAATGGAGTTGTATTTGGGACAAAAATATCATCTAGCCCTCACTGATCTTCAATAAAGTTGGGTGCCCATTTATGGGTGATGTCTCAACACTGGAATATGATGACAAAAGTATTTGCACAATGTATTTACTTTTTCTATGTCTTACAGGCCTTTCCTAGTATATCTACTAGCAGTGCTTGTATGAACAATTGTGTTACAGTTTGAAGCATCACCAATAAAGTGTGTGTTAGAGAAACCACTTGTACTGGTACATGAGAGTTTTCTAGATATAACTCAAACAAAAGTTTTGTTAATAATTACAAAATTGAAGAAGTATCCCTTGAAACATGCATACATGCTTCTTACTAATACATAGAAGTTAGTGGAATCATTTAGGTATATACATTTAAGGATGTTAATGAGGATATCATTGTAGATCCTACTCAAGATAATTTCACTTCGTCCTTAGTTACCACCTCAATATAGGTACTCCTGGTGTACAATTAAGGATGTTCATGATTGGTATAACTTTGCTTTCGGGTTAGCGTCGAGGTATGATTTTTTGCCAGCTTCGTGGGACGTAGACAAGGTGAATAACTTTATAAATTATCTGAGTTTGTTAAACATTTTCGTAAAAAATAAGAAAGTAACATTCTTTCTTTACTTTGTGTAGATTTATTTTCCAATGAATATTCAGGATTATCATTGGTTGTTGGTTGAGCTAACGTTAGATAGTATGACATTCAACCTTTATGACAGTCTGTATCCTATTAGATCAAAAACCTTTTTAGAGGCTATCGACAAATTACGAATTTTCGAGGGGGTGCGTCTAAACTACTAGATCGAATTGGTTATTGGGAGGGAGGGTGGTCCCAAGACAACCGGTTTGCATGACCTGGAATGTCGTCCCTAATTTGCCTCAGCAGGAAGGATTGTTAGGTGATTGTGGTTTTTTTCTATGTATGTATTTAAAGCAATTGTTGCCCGGTGTGTCAATTGCTATACAAGGAGATGCTATAACTCCAACTCTGGGGTTACGAGCAATGATGGCGACTATTTTCTAGGCATCAATGCAACAGGAGTATTAGGAAACGTTACAATTGTTAGTTGCTAAGGTAGTTTATGATTCATTTGTTATGTATTATTAAACAATTGCAAATGGTGGGGGCTATTTTCAAAGCGTCGGCGAAATAGATTGGTATTTGACACACAACCAATGATATTGTTTTTCCAGACAAACTTTAACTTTTCGCAATCAAAGTTTAAATTTTCGCAGTTGACTTATACTTTTCGAAGTCAAAATTCTATTTTTCATAATCAAAATTATACTTTTTGCAATCAAACTTCAATTTTTCTTAGTCCCAGTTGTACACTATTTTTATGTAAGATGACAAAAAATTTAAAAATACATAAAAAATTAAAAAAAATAATTTTCGCAGGTTTTAAGAGATTTTTGAAGGTTTTGAAATGTATTTTCATAGGTGGCTTCGGAAAAAATTAAAAAAAATGTATTTTTTGCAGGTCTTAAGCACTTTTCGCAAGTTTCGCATAATTTTCGCAAGTGACATAAAATCTGCAAAAATAATAGCTATTTTGATTATTTGACTATTTTTTACAAAAATTTAAAAAAGTAGGCTAAATTTATATTTTCCCTAATTTAGAAGCTGAAGAGACAAAGAAAACAATCATTTGATTGACTATGAGGGTAGAAAAGTTGTAGTTTGCTATTCTGGAGTTTGAAAATTTTTCTTCAGATTGATGTCCCCTTTTAAAGAAAATGACATTATGAAAGGAAAGGAGAAAAGAGGCAATGGGTACACAGAAAGAGACGGGTTCCTTAAATAGATTTATTTATTTTATTACTTTAAAAAAGTTTAATATAAATAATTTTTTGTTTATTATTGTTTATATGACGTTGATTATTGGTTTACTTTTTTTTAATTATAACTTGACAATACTATAAATTTATTAAATAATAAGTAAGTTAATATTTGTCTCCTTTAGATTTTTTTAATTTTTGTAAGAAATTTAAGCAACTAAGTTTTATTTGCTTTTTATTAGAATTATTTTGTTTGTTTTTTTCATTTCTTTAAAGTTATAAATGAGACTTCATAATCTACTAAATGTGCATCTAAACCCTATATAAAAATATTTTTTATTTTCAAATCCCTAGCAACTCAAACAACAAATACTATGCATAGCTTGGTCTAAAAAAACATAGCTTGGTCTTTAGGCACCCGTCTCAAGATTGTTCCTTTACCATTATTTTCAAACATTTTATGGGATTGCCACGGAATAAACAGGGTTATTAATTGCATGTAAGATTATAAAATTTTTGGAAACTTTATTAGAAAAACAGTTTGATGATCGTCATATTTGATAAATTATTTCAAACTCGGATATCACTGCCGCACATTGCTTCCGAAATTGAATAAAAGTGTAATTCAGTAATTTCATAAATTAAATACTATATGAACTTTATATTTAATGAGAGTTAAAAACTAGATATTCAAAAATTATAATTATATTAACTTAAATTCTGCAAGGAATAAAACTATAAATAATGTTAATTACTTTATAGACCAAAATTGTAGTTATTAAAATTAAAAATTATGGGACCAAAAATATGATTAAAACGAATTAAAAAATAATGAGAGCAAAACTGTAATTAATGAACGGAAAATCTTAAAAAAACTCAACATATTTTCATCAAATTCTTAAAAAAAACACTATATAATTTTTTGGTATATTAAAACCCTATATTTTCTGAAATATCTAATATAAGTTTTCAGATCTCAAAAAACCCCAATATATTTTCATGTAATCACTAAAAAACCATCATATTATATTTTTTGTTGCATTAAAACTCCTATATTTTTTAAAATTTTCTAATCAAATAGATTGTAACCATTAAACACTTAAAAGTCGGTTAGATAGCATTTGTGGTTGTCTAAGATTTACCGATCGGAAACCTTAAATTAAACATTTTAGAAAATATACGGGTTTTAAAGCACTAAAATATAATATTAGTGGTTTTTAAAGAATTCTGTGAAAATATGTTGGGTTTTTATAAGATTTCCCCATTAATGAAAATAAAAAACTACAACGACCAAAATTGTTATTAAGCAAAATTAAAAAGTATCAAAACTGAAATTGTAACTAGCCTAAAAATTTGATAAAACCTTTTATATATATATATATATATATATATATATATATATATATATATATATATATATATATATATATATATATATATATATATATATATATGGTCATGTTCCTAAAACTTGGTTGTTCCTCAATGAAATTACTAAAAATATAGTGTAATCTCACAATTAGCTAATTAACAAGTCTCAATCCTTAGCTCATAACATATTATAAATTTGCCTTTTCAAATATATAAGGCTATAGGGTGTGGAGAAGGACGCGGGTGCGTCTTGCTGAGTTGGCGTCAGAACGCGCTTGGAACGCGGTCAAACACTGCCCCCTCTTCCTTTCCTTCGCGTGCTCGTTCTCACACGTCCTCCCGGAGACGCTTCAGAACGCGGTTTCTTCCCTTCTCATAGGTTCTCCTTCTTCTTCCCTCTCCCCCTCCTGGCGTTCTCTCCGTTATGACACCCCATAGCCTAAAACATCTATATGGAATTATTGTCAAAGGTTCTTATTGTTAGAGTATATTTTCTCAAATATGAAAGGTATTTCATTTTATGTTTGTTTTGAAAATTAATCACTTAGAAACAGAATGCAACTACAAATTGTCATGCTATATTGTATATTTATTTAAAGTTGTAGACGAACCAAACGTTCACTATATTGTTTGATTGAAAGTTCTATATATATTCGTTGTTGGAAAATTGGTTTTAACCAAAAACCCTTTTTCGAACACGAAATTTGTATCCTAAAATAATTTAAAGTTAACAAATGGTTATGTGTTTGTGTTCTCCTTTGTGATAGCTTCGTTTTGGTTTATCACACATCCAAAACGGATTTAAGATAAATGAGAAATTAATCTTTAAAGTCATGATGTTGGGAAAATTAAATAAATGAGTTGAATGAATTTTTAATTCATCTCATATTGGTGGGAGAATGAAAAGAAAGAGGGCTTAAAAGTAAAAAGGTTTCTAAGCCTTGTAAGACTTATAATATAAGACTTTCCTTATGCATAGGCGGGATGCAAAAGTGAACCAAATTGGCTTGGGTTCATTGAACTTATGTGCGAACATGCTTCCTGCGACTATGAATGCACCACTGTTAGACGAGAAAAGTTCTCTTCATCAGAATTTCATATTTTAGGCTTTACACGTCATATTTTCATATTTTAGAAACTTGAAAATTTTGAATTTTAAAAATTTCAATAACATTACTGATTCCATAAGATTTGTGTTTGTAGAATAACACGTGAAAGCTCCTAACTGGAAAAATTTTCCAGAATGCGCTTTAAAAGGTGGCAACGGAAGATCTTCTGACGGAAGAGGCTCCATGCCTCACTACAGGAGAAGGGGGTGTCCAACTTGTGACTGCAATTGATGCTTGGAAACATTGTGACTTCTTTGTGTATGAACTATGTTCTAAATGGTTTTGTTGATTCACTCTATCATGTGTATTATTTACCGAAAATGACTAAAGAAGTGTAGGTTTTCTTGGACAAAAGTACAAAACTGAATATGTCGAGACCAAGAAGTTTGTTGTTGCTCGGTTTCTAGACTATTAAATGAATGATAGTAAGACAGTCATGACACAAGTGCAAGAACTACAAGTCCTCCTACACGATATCCATATTGAGGGTATGATGATTAATGAGACCTTTCAAGGTGCTTCTATAATAGAGAGAAGCTACCTTTGTCATGGGTAGATTTCAAAATTATTTGAAGCATAGACAAAAGGAAATAACCATCAACGACCTAATTGTTAGATTCTGAATCGAGGAATACAATAAGGTATCATAAAAGAGTGGCTATAAACATACTTGTAAAGCAACAAGTGTTGCAAATGTCGCTAGGCACTGTTAGATCGGCTGACTACCAAGTAGCGAGTAATAGGCTAGGCGGGGACTGGGATACTCGGTGAGTATTGTTTATGACTATATATATACACAGTTACACACACACCTCTCTCTCTCTCTCTATATATATATATATATATATATATATATATATATATATATATATATATATATATATATATATATATATATTATACATATTTTATATATATATATATATATATATATATATATATATATATATATATATACACATACACACACACATATATATAAACATCTTGATACAATAGTTTTATGAAAAGAAGGAAATGAATCTGAGTACAAGGCCGAGTAATCGTTTGACTGGGGTTGACCAATGAGACCAAGTTCCACCGAATACAACCGATTAGTCAGTCCGAGTTCGAGCGAGTTTGACCGAGTAGAACCAAGTCCGAGTTTGTATAGCCGATCCTTAAAAAATTGCCAAGGTGCATAGCTGACTCCGAGTACTCGGCCAAGTTGGCTGAGTTTTGCAACACTGAAAGCATCTAACATGGTGGAGCATGGTCAAGGGTTTCTAAGCCTTAAAAGACTTATAACACGAAGGCTTCCTCTTGCGTGCATACGGGGGACGGCCGCAAACCAAATTGGCTTGAGTTCAATGAACTTGTGTGCGAGCATGTGTCCTGTGAGTACGAATGCACCACCGGTCCAACAGAAATGTAGAGGGACATTTTGCACACCTTTTCTTTTCATAACTAAAACTTTATGTCAAATTACAGTTATAAAAACATCAAATAAATACGAAATTAATCAAACATTTCAGTTTTGATATCGTAGTTAATTTATATATTTAATCTCATCATTTACCTCACTATACACAATATAAATAGAGGACATATGTGACAACATAAGACACATAAAACGAGACTATCACTTCTTCTTCCCTAAGTCTCCTTCTTAGTTTTCTTGCTGCAACCGATGTAGGACTTCGACCTACCGTAGCTTCAGGCGATCTTGAAGAACCACTTCAAGTTGTTGTATAATGGGAAACAAACACCTGAAAATTGAGAGAATTTATTTTATGGACATTGTATTCAACATATGACTCAGCAACAATCAATATTTTTATGTTCTTTCATTAATTCCTATTATTATTAGCTAACATTTGTTTATTTGATAAACAAACAAACAGGAACATGCTTTTATGATTGTTTAGTTAAATGAAAAAAACAGGAACAATTGTTTTGTTCGTGCTTATGTTCATGAGCGTTCGTTTATGTTTGCTGATTTTATATAAGAGTTTGTTAACGTGATGCGGTTAAAAGGTGAATTTTTTAAAGTTTAGAGGTTGGATAAAGATGATAATATCCTCACTTTATTCTTGAATTATTTTTTAATTTTTGGATAATTTTAGTACAATATTTTTATTTTATATATGGAATCGTATATGGATATTATGTTCATTTATACTTATTCATTTATGTTAACTCTTGTTAGTTACTTTATGACCATTTGGTTAACTTTTAGATGAACGAACATAATGAAAAACAATGTAATATTTTAATTGAGTAACCACAACACAAGAAAATTTGCATGCATATGTGTTCATGTTCATTCATTTTTTTGGTAAACTCAAAGAAACGAACATGAACAAGATTTTCTTTAAGTTCATTTATGTTTTATTGGTATGCAGAAAAGGATTGAATAGAACAAACAAAGGTTCATTGGCTAGCATTTGGCACGAATGAGACCATGACAACATAAGTTGTTGACCAAGGCAAATGAGATTAATTTGTCAAAATTTAGTCCCATCCAAAATCATGGAACACGATGGAGCATTAATCAAAATGATAAATAACCCTCCTACGTATATCTTTCATTCATGCCTCCTACTTTCACTTCCCATTAGGAATTCTTATGACCCCCTTCTCGACCAAGCACAAAAGGTTAGATGATGTTTTAAACAATCACACCTATATAAAACACAAAAGGTTAGACAACACCAATTAAACAACATCACTCAAAAAATATGGAATTGCATAGAGCACAAGACACATGATGCTAACTATAGAAACCAACATCATGAAGGAACTTGCGCTTGAGATCGCCTTAGAAAATGGCACCCCTGTAAGAGCTTTATATAATGGAGACAACAAGAAATCAATGAGTCATCGAGATTAAACATAGAACTAAACCAAAGCAGGGATCCAAAATGCAAAATATGTCAAAAGAGATTGTGAATCTTGTTTACATTTCGAGGCCTTTGAATCGACCTCTTTGTATTTTGAAATATGGATGTTTATTAGGGATGATCAATGAAAATATGAGGAGAACACCCAAATGATATAGACATATCATACCTCCCTTGTAAGTTCAAGGAGAAGATAGTCGTGGATATGAAGAAGTTGAAGAACCGGAGGCAATGGTCATAGATATGTAGGAGACGAAGAACTAATCGGTAAAGACCAGCGACTTCAAATTCTGTCTTTGGTATAATTATTAATATTATATATATATATATATATATATATATATATATATATATATATATATATATATATATATATATATATATATATATATATATATATATAAGCGATCGGGTGAGGACTTTTCTTAAAGTGAGGACTCGTGAGGACACCTTAAAAAATTGAAAAAAAATAAACAAAAATTATAAATAATAAAATGGATCATAGTACTTTATTGGAGAAAAAAATTCGAAAAAACTTTTGGATAATTATTTTTTGATAATGAAACAATGATCCACAAAATAAAAAATTTTGTGGATCATTGCTGTTTTTCAATGATCCAAATTTTTTTTCCAATTTTTTTTGATAATGATATAGTACTATTCTTGATTTTATGATTTGTATTTTTTTATATTTTTTTCCAATTTTTTTAAGGTGTCATTACGAGTCCTCACCGAAAAAAGAGTACTCACCGGAACGGGACCCTATATATATATATATATATATATATATATATATATATATATATATATATATATATATATCTATCTCTCTCTCTCTCTCTATATATATATATATATATATATATATATATATATATATATATATATATATATATATATATATATATATATATATATATATATATAAGCGATCGGGTGAGGACTCTTCTTAAAGTAAGGACTCGTGATGACACCTTAAAAAAATTGAAAAAAAATAAACAAAAAGTATAAATAATAAAATGGATCATAGTACTATATTGGAGAAAAAAATTCAAAAAAAAACTTTTGGATCATTATTTTTTTATAATGAAACAATGATCCACAAAATAAAATTTTTTTGGATCATTGCTGTTTTTCAATGATCCAAATTTTTTTTTCAATTTTGTTTTTAATGATATAGTACTATTCTCGATTTTATGATTTGTATTTTTTATATTCTTTTCTCAATTTTTTTAAGATATCGTTATGAGTCCTCACCGAAAATATATAGAGGTAGGTTCATTAGAGAACTTTCAAAAGATAGGGAACTGGAAGACAGGTCTCATCCTTTTATTATTTTGAATCTACGGATGTGATTAATTGATGATTTTGAAATTATTAACATATTTATTTTAAATTAACTTAAATTAAATATAACAAAAGGGTATTTTGTTAAGAAAATAAAACATCCTACCGTGCGTTTGAATTTTTAAGGAAACCCTTAAATCAAATTGATTAGTTGCACTAAATTGCAAATATCAAGATACGATTAAAATTTAGTTTCCATATCATCACCTTTTAATCTTTATTGAAATTCTTTCAATACAAAATGAAGAATCACTAGGTTTTGGCTCACGTCTTATCGTCCTTGGTCTTTTGCTGGCATCTTACCGGTTATCATATGCCATTAGTATGTATTTCAGTTTCTTTATCGCTATCGGTCACCCTTTTTAACATTGTTGGTGAGCGTAAGATATTATTCGATTGGAGCAAGGAACGAATGCCGGGACAACATGAAATTCAGTCGACGAATTTGAAGTCGATGGGCAAACTGCGGCTGCAAATTGACAGAGAAGGCACAAAGTAATGGTACAAGCATCGTTAGTTATAATTTATAATCATGCGATTCTTATTTGTTTTAGCGATTTACCTTTAGTAATAACCGTTATTCTCCACCTTTAGTAATCACCATTATTCATCTTGTTCGTTCTTTTCTCTTTTTTTGGGTTCTTCCGTTTTCATTTTTCTAGACATACATGTTTGACTTTCTCTCCATTTTCCCTTGTTAGACGTCACTATATTGCATTTATAAATCTAATTCAATTGATGTTATATTGTTCATCATTTATACTTGATTTGTTAAATAGGCCGTTTGCATTTGAGGTGTCATTACCTCCTGTTGCTTCAATTGTTTAATGTTTATAAGTTTTGTTGATTAATGTTGCTTCAATCACCGATTGAGGTTTGTATATGTATCAATTGTATAATCATAAATGATTATAAAGTTTGTAAAGTAGTTTCGATCTAATTGTATGTGTAATGTGTTAAATAATAGATTGAGTTTTGTATATGTATCAGTGTTAAAGTAGCTTCAATCACTGTATTTTTCTTTTTTCACTTTTAATTATCAATGAATAACCATTTTAATCATCAATGAATAACCAGTTTATTCATGTATGAATACAAGTTTATTCATGTATGAATACAGGTTTATTCATGTATGGACACAATTTTATTCATACAGTTTTATTCATGTATAAATACAGTTTTATTACAATGCCTTATTCATTCATGATTAGAATGTTTCATTCATGATTACAATGTTTTTATTCATTCGGGATGATTACAATGCCTTATTCATTCATGATTACATTGTTTTTATTCATTCAGGATGATTACAATGCCTTATTCACAAATCAATTCTATTCATTTATGATTACAGGTATAATGAATAGCAAGGTGAATTCCCTAAAAAACTGGAATTCATTGATGAATATATATGCTTTTCACTTATGATTACAAGTGTTTTTATACATTTATGGGTCATTTTATGCATTTATCATTTCTTTATTGACATGATTTTTATGCATTTTGAATGTAGATTTTTCAGAGTATTGGAGTTGCATGAATGAGAAGTTGAAGCAGTCTATTTCAAGTCAAAAGATTTAGCACAACAACATTGTTCTTTAATCATTTGTGATTAAAGTTGTATTGTTTTTAATTATTTATGTCCAAAACTATATTGTATTATTTCCCGTTTTTGTTTTATAATCATTCATGATTATAAATGTAGTTAACTTTTTTGTATATATACATTGTCCTGTATTCACTTATGATTACAAGTGTTTTTAATAATTTGTGATTAAAGCTATATTGTTTTTATTTATTTATGTCTAGAACTATATTGTATTATTTTCCGTTTTGTGTTTCATAATCATTCATGATTATAAATGTAGTTAACTTTTTTTGTATCTATACATTGTCCTGTATTCATTTATGATTACACATGTATTTCATTTATATATATTATACTTTATTCATTCATAATTACAAATATTTTTTTGCATAAAAAATCCTATTAAATGATAATTATTCTACTATTAATCAAATCTCTAGATTTTAGGTAACTATTAATCAAATCTCTATATTTTAGGAAATTATCAATTTATTTATTCTATATTAATTTAATTAAAATACACAATTAGTAATGTGTATTTATGAAATGATTGGTCCAGATTGTGCCTCCAGTTCTCTACCTTTTATTGGTATTCTATGTAACCTCTCCCTATATATATATATCATCTATATAGGTGTGGAAATAAAAATAATATAGTCATATTATAACTTTGAGTTCTCCAATCACTAACCCTTTTATTGCATTTACATATCATCTATTTTTCTATTATAACGTATCATCTTGGTTGTGGGTATAAAGGTTCTTTTTTTTTATTTATTTTTGGTAATCATATTGACTTTTTTTTTTTTTGCTTCTTATTATATAATTTGATGATTTAAGCGGGTTTAAAAAGGAAAACTAACAGGTGTTGATAAAAACTGTTAATTTTCTACAAACCTAGTGTTTTTGCTATTACTTCCTTGAACATTGTGATTATTTTAAAGAAAATGTATGAAAAAGTTTGGCGTATATAATCAAGTTTTATATAAGGTTGTTGATGAGATTTTCTTTAGATCACTTCAAGCAATTCATTCATGATCAATATGTCATTTAGTTATATGTTTTTGACCAAAATATGTTTGGACCCACTTTTGTGTACTTATTTTTATAATTATATTACTCATTTATATACTACCATTTTTTACATTTGTCCCCTAATTGGGCAAAATGCAAGAAATAGAAATGTACTTTCAGGTTTTTTTTTCTTAATTAACATTTTACTTTCAGTTTTACCTTTTTAATATATTTTAAAAATTAAGCTAATAAAAATATTGATTAAAATTATAATTTAATCATTTCAAATAACATATTATAGTGTGTATGTGTGTATGACATTATAGTTAAGTGTATGTGTATGTGTTTACATACTTTGTAGTTTTAAAAAAGTATTTTTAATCATTTATGATTGAAACAAATATGTAATCATTTACTCTTACATAACTATTTTTATAAAAAGATTGTCTAAAAATTAAGCTTTAAATGAGAGTACACTGCTATTTTATGCATTTATACCCTGATTGGGGAAAATGTAAGAAAGAGGAATGTACTTTCAATATTTTTCTAAGTTACGGTTATACCCTTTTAATATATTTAAAATTTAAACTAATAATATATTGATTGGAATTATACATTAATCATTTCAGATTACGTATTGTTGTGTGTGTGTATGTGTTTGTGTATTATAGTGTAGTTAAGTTTCTGTATATGTGTTTACATACTTTCCAGTTTTAATCATTTATGATGAAAAAAATATGTAATTATTTCTTGAAATCAGACCTCAACAAGAACATTAGATTAAAATCATAACTCTAATCATAAATGATTAAAGCCTGATATTCGGAACTTAAAATAGTGTATATTATCAGACTTATAACAATATTTAAGCAAAAAGGCTATTGTATGTATAATCATTCATTAATAGAACTACATATATGATCGAACCAATCTTGATTACAAAGCGATGAATACAAACCAATGGATTCGTAAACAAAAACTTTTGATGAAAATTATAAATTATTATATCCTCAAATCATAACTTAAACAATTGTAAATTCATTTATGATTATATCATTTAATCATAAATGAATACCTGGTGTATTCATTTATGATTGTCATAATCATTTCGGATTATAATTATGAGCATGTTTAATTTGACCAAATACTATTTTATAATTTATTATAAAATCGATTATAATAATTTATGATTATAAATATAGGCTGTTTTATATGGTTATAATCATTTATGATTGTAACTATGATTACATAAATTATTAGACCATTTATTATTATCATTTTTAATCATCAATACATGTGCATATACAAGTGAATATGCGTAGATAACATTATAATGTATGCGCTGTTTTTGTTTTGAATATCTTTGAACTTGATTTTACAGGTGTGAATCAAATAATAACAATGATCATGGATACCCGTTTTCTTTTTGGGTGTGATGGTAACAATAAGAATAATGATCGGGGTTGCAACATTGTTTTTATGATTACTAATGATTCATATTTTTATATTTGTTTATTTATTTGTGATTACAACTGAACATTTTTTTTCGTTTACAGTATCCTTTATTCATTTATGATTACAAATGTATTTTTTTAATCTTTGTGTTATTATTACTATTGTCTTTATCTTTGTATTGTACTTTCTTCATTTATGTATTTATTATTACTTAATTATAAACATTCATGATTAACATAATCAAATCATATATATATATATATATATATATATATATATATATATATATATATATATATATATATATATATATATAAAATCAAATCATATATATATATATATATATATATATATATATATATATATATATATATATATATATATATATATATTCAATTCTCAAAAAATACATTTTTATGAACACTTTCATTCATTGATGAATACAACATAATTTTTTATAACCTCTATAAAATACAGTTAAAAAATAAATCACTAAAATTAATTGCTTTCTATTAATTCATGAATGAAATCATGAAGAAAGAAGAACAAACTATTGATTTTTTAAATTTTGATAGAAAAATTGATAAAAATGATTTTTTATCTTCCATTAATAAAAAACAAATAGATAAGTTAATTCCATTAATAAAAAAAAAACAAATACAGAAGTGGTGGTTTAGAAAAAGTTACTTGGGAAAAGTGGACTCCTCTCAAGATGAATTGTTTTATTTGGAGGCTTCTTTAGAATAGAATTCTTACTTTTTTAATCTTGTACAAGACGGGGATTAATGTTGATTCTCTGTTATGCTCTTTCTGTGGCATTAGTGTGGATTGCATTGATCACTCTTTTTTTTTTTCTCTTCTCCTGCTTTTGCTGCATTAATATGGAATCGGTCGAGCAAGTAGAACTCCTCTCTTTTCAAACAGCCGGCTTCCTGTGGTGAGCTTTTGGAGACAATCAATTCCTTTTTTGGAGTAAAAGAAAGAATGATTGTCAATGAAATTAGGTTAGCCACGTTCGATTGGATTAGGTGTAGATCGAAATATAACTGTATAGAGTGGTTTATTTGGTCATCTTCTATCATGTAACTGTAATTCTTCTTCAGCTTCTCGCTTAAGATTTCTGTTTTTCTTTCCTATTTTTAATTTTGGCTGTTAAAATAAATCAACTTTGTATCCTCAACGAACTTTGCACTCAAAACAATGTAAAAATTAAACTTTATTGACTGCTATCGTTCGTATCTCTTCATTATTTAGTAAATCTCTTTCCCCCCTCATAAAACTTTTAATCAGAATATACAGAAAAATACATTTCGTAATAAAATATATGAAGAAAGTCATCCGATTTTATTTACTTTTCATGCTCCCCAAAAGTCATATAACTCTTCTACATTTTCTTCAAGTTGAGGAAAAGTTCAACATTTTATTGGCTAACCTCCAAATCTCCTTTATTTACTTTCCAGTGCTATCCACTTTTACGTAATTGCATTTGTCCTTTCTTCTCCTCTTGTTTTTATTATACCCATAACTACAATATCCAAAAGAATTAAATTTTGGTTATTACATTGAACAAGTAGCACTTATTTATTCAAAAAAATAATAATAATAAAAGGGTATATGTTAGACTTTAGACACGAATAATACCATTAATAAAATTATTTTGTACCACCCATAACTACAATATTCAAAATTATTTATTTTGATCATTACATTGTACATTTTTCATTTATTAATTCAAAAAAAAAAAGAAGTTTAACATGGTATAGATTAGACTTTCAACACGTAGCAGGTGGTTTTTCCTTGTTTTTGGAACCAGGAGGACGTCCCGACGGTCGCCGGACATGATATGTTTATAGAAGAAGAGAACCAGTTCAGTGGCTGGAGTGAGAAAGGAGAGGTGGAGCTGTAAAAATATATTTTTGTGTGGCCTGGGTTATTTGTATTATCATTGAACTCTAAATTTCATCTAATTTTATTTTATATTTATCTGATAATAAAATAACTATTTAATTCAATAGTAATTTTATATTTTCAAAAAAATGACTGAGAATTTTTATTGGACTAGGTTAACACATATTCCAAGATTACACAGATCCCATAAAAAGACTCACCAATTAAAGATAATTCTACCAACTACATCATCATTAAAGGGGTAAACCCAGAAAATCTGGGGTATAAAAAGTAGTACCCTATTTTAAAATAACCCTTAATTATTTCATGGAAGTTCCCCAATGTAGGGAATTCAAGTGTGTGGAAGTATGAGTGCGCACGTAAGTGATATATATGTGGAGAAGGGGTGGTTGTTAAAAACATGCACGTAACACGATATGCGTCTATAAAAGGCCCATTAGTTAGGTAATACTAATATCCAACTAGGAACAGTGCACGTTTTCATGTCACTATAGAAAAATATTTAAATTTGAATTTCTCCTGTTATATATTTATATGTATGTACAATCACACTTGCATAGCATACTAACGAAATGAAACCAGGCAGTAGTACGGGTCTAGGGTTGAGGAAAGGTGCATGGACTGCGGAGGAAGATATGCTTCTCAAAAACTGCATTGAGAAATATGGAGAAGGGAAATGGCATCTCGTTCCTCTCAAAGCAGGTGGCTAATACCTTGTAATTCTTTTCAGTTTTCATGTCCAAAATGTTCATCAGCTAGCTCTTTAATTTTCACTATCTTCTAATAGAAAAAGATAATACGTGTTTTTTTGTGTAATTTTGATTTTCGTTATAATATTCTTCACGTGATGTTTGCAGGTTTAAACAGATGCAGAAAGAGTTGTAGGCTCCGTTGGTTGAATTATTTGAGACCAAATTTAAAAAGAGGAAATTTTGGTGAAGATGAAGTCGATCTCATGCTTAGGCTTCACAAGCTTCTAGGAAACAGGCAAGTACAATTAAATATATATCGATAAAAAAATATCAAGTGAATAAAGTCTCTTCTTAATTATTTACATTCATTCATATTATGTATTATATATAGAGAAAAAAAAAGTTGAGTTGTTGGCGTTAATTAATGTGGATTTTTATTTTAGATGGTCGTTGATTGCCGGAAGAATACCAGGAAGAACGGCTAATGACGTGAAAAACTATTGGAACACTTATCTGCGCTCTCGCTCCAAAAACCAAAATAAAGAATCTAAAGACCATGAATCGTTACAAGACACAACGGTCACAATTTATAAGCCTCAACCGCTAACCTTCTCAAAAACCGTAAACTGTTACATGGGTGACAACCCACAAATTATGGCTCATGATGGTGGTAGCCAAATAAGATCGTCAAATAATCATGGTGCCAACAACAACTTTAATGTGTCGTTGGGGTTAATCTCGACACCCAGTGTACTAGATGACAAGATTAATGAGTACATAGATGATTTGTTTAATGATAGTGAAAAGGAAATGGACGACCAAAATGGGTGGTCATTTGGCGTTTCTACGACAGGAGAGACCATAAATGTTGTCGAGCAGTTTGATTTCCCGATAGATGAGGTCATGTGGGACCTTATAGATAAAGACCAACTATGATTAATTTTCAAGCATCCTTATATATTAAACCGAATAAATAGGGTGCAATCTATCAAATATATTAAATGAAGTAATTTTATTTATTGGATGGCCTTATAAGTTATGACCCAACCTCTCTAGATCATCTCCGTACTAAAGATATTTTGGTGCAATTTTATGTGTGGGACAACAACATGAGTTATTACTTGTATCTAGGAATATTTTAAGGAAAAATATCATTGTAGCTCAGAGTTTTGAGATATGAAGCAACCTCTCTAAATCTCGGTACTAAAGATATTTTGGTGCAATTGTATGTTTGTCAACAATGTTCATTACTTGTATCTAGGAATATTTTTGAGAAAAATTTCATTGTAGATGTTTTAAACATAGGTTTAAAAGGTCCATTTTGTCTCTTTTATTCTCTAAAGGCACTCGTGTGTGTATTTGATCCGGTAAAATATAGTATCATGTCATTATGTCAAAGCACCACGTGTGAAGTCAAAGTTACCATGTTATTAGGTGGATGAGTTCAATATTAAGAGCGAATAATTGGACCCGCGTTCTTGCCAAATCCCTATGCCGCGATCTTTCATTATGGTATCCATTAAAGCTGCACTGTCTCAACTTCACCTGTTCTGAAAAACCCTCAAGAGCACACTTAATTTCAGTCGTAACCTTCTCAAGAAAACGCACCGTGGGTTGTTGGGTTTAAAACCTAGAAACGAAAATTTATTCGATAATATTCTCGAGCCGCTTACCCATTCTTCTTCTCCACTGAATCTCTTTTTAGTCACTGAAACCCTCACCATCTAGCGGAATCATACACTTTTCACACCAACAAATAGCTTTTAAGAGAGTTCGATCATGAAAGCCAATCTGTGAAATTGATAGCTCAAAGTGCGAAAGAGAAAGGCGTAAAGGTTCATAGCGCATGGGTTAAAAGTTAAAACCATGTTCGACCCATCTCAGGAAACAAATCGTGAACAAGAAAGAAGGAAAAAGATTCGTCTACTGGTCTTTTCGTTTTCCCTGTTCAACCTCGAGTCACCGGAGCAAAATCCTTGTATCAAACTATCAATGGATGGTGTTAGCTCAGCAAAGCAAAATAACTAGTATGTATTGCTGGATGCTGGAGCTTTGGGTTCCAAAGATATGGATTCATTAGGGTTATCACTATTTCGACCCGATTTCATCATTACGTTTTTTTATAGAGTTTTCGGGTACCACCCGGCTGGGTTCGAGTGTCTTCACATAAAAATATAGTAATCGGAAGTCTTCAGAATCTGGCAGGACACGACAGATCCGGGATAGCTAGTCAAGATCAGTCCGGTGTTCCCTTTATACCTAAGTGATTCCATGGGTCGAACTCCGGGGTTGTCGGGTATCATCAGAGAAGATGAAGTCCTTGGAAAAGGTGAATGGGTTTAAAAAGTCACGTTGGAGCTCTCCTACATGTGTTTTCCGGTGCGTAAACTCCTTCTCATGTGAGAGATGTATTTGAAACCAAAATGGATCACGATAACAGCCCAAATTTTGAAGTAAAGGTCTGAGTTCGTGATAAGATTATCAACTTTGGTGTGATATGGATTATAATTTCTATTTTTTAGTAAAAAAACTATATCATCAATTAAAAATATCCATTTTTAGCAGGGAAAATAGAGTTCCTTCATTTAGAAAGCCATAAAAATTTAACAACCTTTTAAAGCAAAAGCTAATTAAAAATTAAAGTTCTTAGGCCTAGAATGTATTTTCTTATATTTTAACTACATTGTTCCTACTTTATCCAAATGTCTTAGTTATAACAAGTGAGAATCCATATATGTGTCTTGCATGAACGGGCATACCTAGAAAATATTATGACTACTTAGACTGGCCGGAGAATGTATTTGTATATGTCATTTTTCCTTTAACCGCAATATGAATACAAGTTAGAAGAAATCTAATATGGGCACCTTCTGTTTTTTTTTTTTTTTTTAGAACGGCGGAATTTATTCAAAACAAAACTAGTGAGGTGCTAGAAAACAAACACAAAACAAAACAGTCATCAATGTAACGGATTACAACACCACGTATTCCACTCAATAGTACACTTACCTCTATACTTATACCAATTGAAAGAGATTAACTGAATCTCGTCCGTTGTCTTTGCCAAATTAGGAGCAATATTTTTAATATCTTGTTATTTCTAGTCTTCCAAATAATTCACAAAGCAGAATAAATCATCCCCAACTTAATCCTACGATACTTACTACTTAGACCGCCACACCTCAACATCTCCCTTATAGCATTAAGATCCGATGGAACAACCACAGGAACCTTGGACCAAGTGATAAACCACTCCCAAACACTGCGAGAAAAAATGCAACTGAAGAAGAGATGCCTAATCTCTTATGGTTCCGATAAACAAAACGGACCATAACTCTGCTATAAAGAAACACCTCTGCTAGCAAGATTCATTGCCACTGTGATTCTATTTTGTAGGAAACGCCCAAAAAAAAAAAAACAGTTTACTTTTAGAGGAACGTTATAGCACCAATTAAATTGTATCTCGTCTTCTGTCCATCTCACATTATCTATAACTCCCCTCAAGGAATTAACCGAAAAACATCAAATTTCCAAGTCCACGGATCCAGAACATCTAATAAATTCAAATTCACAACAACGTTTGTCAGATCTGTCAATTCATTAAGCTCAGCCCCTCCTCTAGGCTCTCTTCTCCAACTCTAATTACCACCGAGCCTATCCGAAACACCCCTCCTATCAGCCAACAAACAGTTTTTATGAGTTTCAAGAGCATACAAACTCGGAAAAAACCTGTTTAAGAGGAACATTACTATACCATGCTGTTTACTTGAAATAAACATTAAGTCGTGAATGCTTTACAAAAGTTGTCGAAAAAGATGACATGCCTAGAACGTTGATATGATTGTTTCATGTAACTGCTTAAAGTATGACTGTCAAGTTACCCTTGTCACCCTATGTATATTGCCCATGCCTCCATCATAGTAGGGAAACGACCTCATTCCCAATAGAGACAATCCAAACTCCCAAGCATTTCAAGAAAGACATGAACATGTGTGTAATGACAATATAGTGTCTATATGTTACTGAATGTAGGCTTACACAAATACCTTCGACCATAATGTGCAACAATGCATCTTAAAACTCCTCGAGGCTTTCCCATGGTACCCACTCAGACATATGGAAATATCCACACAATATAACAGTTACATTCAAACACATAACCAAATACAAATTAACACACAACAAGTACAAAAAAGTAAACCGGAAACAAAGAATCAGAAACAAACAATGGAATTGCAAAACTAAATATACAAAGGTAACTATTGTCACATACAACCACAAAGTACCATGAAAGTCATAAGACAACAAATATACACACAGTATAACATATACATTCAACCACATAAACAAATATAAATTAACACACAAAAAGTAAAAAAATTAGAAAAAAACAATGTAATTTCAAAAATAAACATACAAAGTTAAATACCGTCATATACAACCACAAAAGAACCCACAAAGTCAGCACATAACAAAATTGTATTTTTTAACAGATTTGTTCAGGAATAATCAAATTTATTTTTTCAGAATTGGTCCTTCACACAAATATGCACACTTTAATACATATATGTTTAAACACATTCAATATCAAAAGAACCATCAATGTTACAACCCAAAAACATTGAGTTTTTTAACAAATTTCATTCGAGACTGATCAAATTTTGTTTTCAGAATCGGTCTGTATCACAAATATACACACGACAACATAAATATACTAAAAGAAAATAGATACAAAAACATAGACATAAAAAGTCAAAAAATTGATAAATGTAATAAAAGAAAGCTTAAAAGAAAAAAACATAAACGTAGTTTTAAAAAATTCGGTCTATGCCTGTTAAAAAATGAAAATTCGTTTGATTAAAAAAAAAACAGAATCGCAGTATGTACCATATAAACACAATAAAAGCATCACAATCACAACCCAAAAAATTTTGACTTATTAAACATATTTGGTCAATAACCGATAAAAACAAAAAAAACCCTAGTTTAAAAGAGAGAATATACACATATATGAAAAAACAAAAACATTATTTAGTAAACATATTGTAAAAAAAATTAACAATAAATACAATCAACGGAAGAAGTGTTATATAATTACCTGAAGTTTTAATAATCACTGAACTTCAAGATTGAAAAAAAAAGCATTGTGATTTCTGTCGAAGATAAATTCTGTGGAGCAGGTATTCAATTCTAATATTGAATCGTGAAACGTGAATACAAATATAATGAAAAAGATGTGTGATTTAAAGGTAACAAATTTCAAATCATGAATTATTTTGCAAAGATTGATTTAAAGTCAAATTAATTGATAATTTACCTAAGGTAAATGGATATTTGTTCGGGATTGGAATTAATGATAACTTATTTGATTGCCTTCGTGATTATACCAAAAATTTGAAAAAAATGGATGTATAAGAAAATGACATGTGGATTCTTGAATTCTAAGACATACGACCTGCCAAGTTGAAGCATAAGAAGACGTCATGTGGTAAAAAAATATTTGTTTTATTAGAAGATATTAAATTGTCATGTATTTTCCATCAATTTCCTTCTATCTTTGTTCCTATAAATACTATTAAAAAAATCAAAGTTGGTCCATTTTATATATAATTTATGCCAATTATTGAAATTAAATAAAATAATAGATTCATTTAAAATGGACCGATCTACCATCCCTCATCAACAACAATTTGAAGCCAAAGAAATTAAGGTTATCCACTTATCTGATCTTCCAAAGTTGAGGACAACCATGACCTGATGAGTTTCTATAATTACAAAACTGCTTTCAATTCAATGTGCATATTTTGATTAGATCAAAGTTAGTAAGTTACCAGGTTTATATATTATATATGAATAGTTTTTACTACACGTATTTTGTGCTTTTACAACATGTTGATATTTGTCTTAGTTGATAAAAATTATATAAGAAATGATTGAAAAATATCGAAGCCGAGAACGAAAGACGTTTAGGCATGATTCCTTATTCCCCAAAGGGAGTTGTTTCCAACCATCCTAAAGAGAATCAAGATATCCCAGGAACTGGATTTATGACTACTGTAAAAGTCTAGCTAACTAAGAAGGGTTCATTCTCTATCATGTTTACCTCCCTTAGCCCACTCCTACCTAGGCTGCAGGATATAGAGAAAATTTTTCTTTGGGCATCCACCTCTTAGTCTTCCAATGAGGAGTAGGTATATCTTGAGTTTCTAGGTTATGTGAATAAATATATGTTGGAGTTCGACTAGAAGTTGTCAGGTTCAAGTATGCAAAATACCGTATCAATAATGCATGGCCAACCAACTTCATAGCTCGATCTTAGACTTTTCTAGGTAAAGATTTAGACTTACACAAGTTGAGATTAAAAAGTACTTAAATCTTAAATAAGTTTGAATTATAACATTACATTTATTATGTATAATACTTAATATCAACTTTATTATTGAAGCAACTGTCCACTCAAAACATGTAAAAGTTAAATTTTATTGACTGCTATAGTTCGTATTCTTTCATTATTTTGTACATCGCTTTCCCCTCTCATAAAACTTTTAATCAGTAAATACGATAAATAATTAAAAAAGTACGCTTAATAAAATGAATATTAAAAAAATTTACAGAAAGATACATGTAGTAACAAAAAGATACAAATAAAATCACCCAATTTTATCTACTTCTCATGCTCCCCAAAAGGCATATAACCCTTCTATATTTTCTTCAAGTTGGGATGTATAAGTTCAATATTTGCAATTGGCTAACCTACAAGCTTACTTTCCTTTGCTTATATATATATATATATATATATATATATATATATATATATATATATATATATATATATATATATATATATATATATATATATATATATATATATATATATATATATATATATATAGATTTAGGTTCATATGTTTAGGCTAAATATTGTGTGAGTGTGTGAGACAATGTGATCCAATCAATTGATAAGGGTAATTTTGTAATTTCATTAATTAATTAATTATTGTTTAATTTTAAATATCTAAACTTTTGGAAACTAATTATAACTTAAAGCTATAATTATAGGATAATTTGACCATTCCCCCAATAAAAGGTCAAACCTTACTCGCCAAATCCCTCGTCTTCATTCTTCTTCTCTACCCTACGACTCCATTAATCGGTGCAGAGAATCAAAATCGAGAAATAGTAACTGAAGGTGATGGAGCTTATATATCCGACAGTGGAATCCAGGTGACCCCAGACGAGATTGGTTCCAACCGGAGTCTAAAAGTAGGAAGGGCCACATACCGCCGCCTCCAGCTGCCGGCGACGCTGCTGTTGCTGCCCCTGAACGTCGTCTGGCTATCGCCACTGCTGCCCCTCATCGTCTCCAACCTCATATCTGATCCCACCCCCTCATCGTATTCAACCAGATCCGAATCAACTCTTTGAAAGTTCTGATTCATTGATTGCACAAACAAGAAATCGAATCGGTTTCAGGAATTGTGGTGTAAGTGGTGCGTGATTTGAAAGTTCCGATTCTTTGTTCAATATTACATCTTCCCTGTTTGTTTGTTTCCTGCAAATTGAAAAAGGTAATTCGCTTTTAGATTTATTTTTAAGAGATTTTATTGCCTAATTTCTTCATATTCAAGCCTTTATTTAAGTATTATACGAACTATATATATTTCCCCAGTAAATCCCAACTCTTTACAATTTTCCCTCGTATGTGTTTTTTCTTCCATTCCCCAAAGAGCACCATAGATTGGATAATTTGGACAAAATTGAATTAGTTCTTTGTTCTTGTAGAAGTGGACTAAGATACCGTTTGTCCATGTCATATTTGTTTGAAGGATAACATTAGATAATTCTTGGGCATTCGATTCAGTGAATTTCATGGGATTCTGCAGAAATTCAATTCCGTAAATATATTTACGCGTTATACGAACTATATGTCTTTCTGTTTTTATGTTTTAATTATTATGTAAATATATTTTCAGCACAAAGAGCAGGGATCCATTCAACTGGAGCAAAGAGAATGGGAGGACATGCGCATGGTCATGATGAGCCAGCATACTTGCATTCAAAGCACATGTACAACTTGCACGCCCTCATCGTTTAGCAATTTTCAGAATTTCAATGTTAAGCTAAGAAATACAGCAATATTCTTTCAGAATAGATGTGGTGATTTCGATGGTTTATGTTTCATTCTCATAGAATTTGTACATAGTCGTTTATGTTTTTATACTTGATACAGAACTTTTGTATATTCTATAAAAATATTGTATATATTATTGATTTAATATTGAATGTTGTGTATATATTCTTCAAGAATATTGTATATGTTTTTGTTTATATTATAACAATGGTTGTTTTGTGTTATGAATGGTTCTAATATTCTTTAAGAATGAAATCGTGGTTTTTAAGAATGATTAAATAGCGACTTTAATTCACTGTAATATGATTTTTTAATATATTTATTGTAATTAATAATTCGGTAATACATATTTAAATTTAATATAATAATTAATAACACAATTAATTATTTAATAAAATTCCACCAAATTAGGAGATAATAACTTAACTTCCTTTTTTAATTCTTGATTAATAGACTAAAATACCCTTTTCAGGGGTTTAATTGTAAAAACTGATTAATTAAGTTTTATATATTTACGTTGAAGCCCCTGAATCTAAGACCATAGATCATTTCAATCGAACGCTCCATATTTCATCACACATTCACACAATATTTGTAATCCACATTTGATCCTAACTCTATATATATATATATATATATATATATATATATATATATATATATATATATATATATATATATATATATATATATATATATATATATATATACAATCACACTTGCATAGGGTACAAACGAAATGAAACCGGGCAGCAATACGGGTCTAGGGTGGAGGAAAGGTGCATGGACTGCGGAGGAAGATATGCTTCTCAAAAACTCCATTGAGAAATATGAAGAAGGGAAATGGCATATCGTTTTCGTGTACAAATGTTCATCAGCTAGCTCTTTAATTTTCTTCTAATAGAAAAAGATGATACGTGGTTTTTTGTGTAATTTTGATTCTCGTTCTAATATTCTTCACGTGATGTTGGCAGGTTTAAACAGATGCAGAAAGAGTTGTAGGCTCCTATGGTTGAATTATTTGAGACCAAATTTAAAAAGTGGAAATTTTGGTGAAAATTAACTCGATCTCATGCTTAGGCTTCACAAGCTTCTAGGAAACAGGCAAGTACAAGTAAATATGTATCGATAAAAAATATCAAGTGAAAAATGTCTCTTTTTAATTAGTCACTTTCATTTATATTATGTATTATATAGAGAAAAAAAACTAGAGTTGTTGGCGTTAATTAATGTGGATTTTTATTTTAGATGGTCATTGATTGTCGGAAGAATACCAGGAAAAACAGCTAATGACGTGAAAAACTATTGGAGCACTCTTTTTTTTCTTGAACAGCAAAGCAAGTAGATATCATTAAAAGGAAAAAACCAAGCACCAGCTGGGAAACTGGAGCAAGAGAGTACAATGAGTATAATGAATGAAAAAAGAACAACATACTATAACTTTGAAACAGGCAATACAATCTGAAAATGTAGCAACGAAATTAACAGTCCGAAAAGAGTATAAAATTGGACACCAGCAGCACCAAAAGTCATAACAGCAGCACGAAAAAAGCAATCTGCCTGTAGCCACATTGAAATTGGAACCAGACTAACGAAGACAGCAGCAACAAATTCTTCTGATATCCAAAATATCACCAAAACCTTTCTAACAGCACCAAACTCCAACGAATCACCAATGCCGTGATCAAAAAATCAGCAGCAAACAATATACCGAACCGGAAATTAAACAAGATAATCATCCGACAAAAGTAGCATGAAATTACATTTGGAAATAGCAATGTAGAATTATTCTTAAGCAACTATGAGAAAAATCCTTTTATACCACCGCTCTCCAATGGCT
Source organism: Cichorium intybus (assembly GCA_023525715.1). Classification (NCBI taxonomy): domain Eukaryota; kingdom Viridiplantae; phylum Streptophyta; class Magnoliopsida; order Asterales; family Asteraceae; genus Cichorium; species Cichorium intybus. The sequence goes on along the minus strand of CM042016.1, from coordinate 35,978,835 downwards.
AAAGCCCCCAACCCAGCACCAAGAAGAAAGACCGAAATACCCCTAAAAACGGAAAATAATGGAAAAAGCCTGGCACCGCCCACCAATTAAGAAACCTGGGGAAATTCTGAAAAAGCATAGAAAGAAAAGTCACAACCAAAGCCTTTGAACGAGAAAGAAAAAAGAAATGTCACATTGCCTTCGAAAATGAGACACCGACTGCATACCCCATCAAAAGGAAAGGGAAGAAAAGTCAAATCCAAAGCCTTTGAGCTGAACTTAAAAATGAATATGAACCTTTGCAAATCACGTGAAGCACCAAGCCAAAAATGAATTAAGCTCTAAATCACAGCACCGATAGCATACATATAGCTTCCAAAACTTTGAGCTGAATTTAAAATGAACCTTCCCAAAGTTAAAAGAGGCACCAAAAACACTAAACTGGTATCAGAAGACCATTAGCAACCAGATTAGACTTGCAAGAGACATATGGTAACCATGTGGAAACACAACACAAGCCAAGGCTCCCCCCACCCCCTACCGAGCAAAACACCACACGAAAGAAAGCACCACACATGAAAAAACAGACTTTCAACACGAACCTAGTTAGGTTCTACCCCAAAAAGAAAAGAATGTAGAAGAAATATGAATCCACACCACCTGTTGCAAGATGTACCACCGAGAATACACCAAAATTCACACACCCACCCTCCCCCCCAATCAGACCATCAACCTAATTAATAAGATTTCAAAAGCTAAACACAGATATAACAACTTTAGTGAAATACAAAACACATAGAACACTCAAACCTCACATAGCTCCCAAAATGAAACTACCTCACACACTCTGGCAAACAACAGTTACGAGCAAAAACTAGAGTTGAACGGATGACAGCACCAAGAATACCACTTCAGAGATGGACATTTACCCCTGAATTTGATCCAATTGAAGAAAGTACTTTAAATTTCATCGGCTATAACGGTTGGTTTTTCTTTTTTTTTATTGAACATTAGCTCAATCCTGGCAATTCAAATAAACCAACAAGTAGCTACTATTAAAGCTGAGATGAACTTTTACTTTTTACCCACTTTGAAGAAATATAGAAAGCCAGAGATAACCTCCTCCAAACTATGTAAGTTATTCAAAATGACTCCCGAATAACCACACCATCTACATATCCAATCGCAGATGTTTCAGGGAAGTTCACATGAAATATACAAATGATCCATACACATATTCATCCTCAATACCACTGAACCCACATTTTACATCAGGTAATTGAATTCCCCTAAACCGAAAGATTAGTTTTTGTAGGAATTATATGTAACGTCAGCCTCCAGAAAAAAAAATTCACTCTACACGGAACCCACGAATTCTAACACAACAAGTTAGGGATAGGGGCCTTTTTTGAAACATCAAGGGCCCTCCTAATGCTTTTAACCGAAAATATCTCATTTGGTTCAATAAACCATTCCTAATAATCATTATTTCTCGAGAACTCGTAAGAGTACAAAAGCAGAAGGAGATCTTGGAATTCATTCTTTTCCCTTTTCGAAAAGACTTATTTTTTCCACTGCCAATTCCAACTGTGATCCAAATTCGAATCCAATACCATTCGATCCATAACTAAGCAGCTTTTGTTAGTTTCAAGCATGTATAATTTTCGGAATTCGTCCGTGATGGGAACTCCTGTAATCCAAACGTCTTTCCAAAATAAAGTTTTGTTGCCGATTCCTACCTTCCTCTTGAATAGATACCTTTTCTAGGAAGTCAATCTCGATGTCTGTCACTTTCTTCCATGCTCTGTTATAAAAAGATTTTGAGAGTTTCTGAACATCAAAATTAGTGACCTTATGAATGGTTCTAACAACTTTTCCCCAAATTGAACCATCATCTAGTTTTAATTTCCACCACCACTTTGCTAGTAGAATAATATTAAAATCATTAAGACATTTAACTCCCAGAACACCCATGTCCTTTGGAGTTGTAACTTTATCCTAAGCCACCCAATCGATACTTCTTTTATCCAGAAAACCCTTCCACAAGAACCTTCTCCTAATGCCTTCCAAGGTATTTATCACCTTTTTTGGAGCTTTGAAAACCGAAAAATAGTGCAGTGGGAGACTTCCCAAGACTGAGTTCACTAAAATCAACCAGCCTCCAAAAGACAAATTATTTCTTTTCCTTGAGCTTAGCTTTTTCCTTAAACCGTCGATTTGGATAAATTCATGTTTTCCCCTATTGGTAACCGCAAGTAAGTGAAAGGAAAAGTTGCATCTTCACACCCCAATAAGTTACTCTAAGCCCCACACCAAGTAAAAGCATCTCAAGATTCTTTTTAGGTTTAGAAAATTCACTGGTGACCACTCTCCAACAAACATAACAACATATGCATACATTACGTGCGATAAGCAATGCATATTATCTGAAATACGAAGACTGTGGAACAAGTGTTTGTCGCAAGCCGTCTCCATAACCATAACCACATGGAGACTGTAACATCCGTGTTTTTGGTCTAGGAGTTTTGGACTTAAATCAAAAAATAAAACTTGTTTTGGAAAATAAATAAATAAAAATTATTTTATAAAAAAATGAGTGAATTATTTTCAAAATTTACTCATGTTTTAGAAGTCATTTATCTTGAAATCGTTATTTTATACAAGTGAACAGTTAAACTTTATGTCTATAAGAATATCCACATTAATCATCATATGGATATTTAAGCTATCTATATTTAAATTAAAAAGGCATTTAAGAAATTTAATATATAAAAATTGGTTATTCTAACAATGAATTTTATTATTAAAATTAATTGATTAGTTACTTAAATTAAAAACCATTAAGTTGACATGTAAAGTTTTAATAAGTTATTAAGTAAGACAAAAGGAGGTATTTTAGTAATTTCATAAACAAAAGAATTACTTCTTAAAAAAAGTATTTGCTAATTTTTCATAACAGGACCAATACATCTGATTAGTCTATTTGGTAATTTGATATGTGATGAATACATTTTTCTTGGAGGGGTATTCTGGTAATTAGAATAAAAAGACAAAGGCATATGAGTTGAGGGTAATATAGTAATTTTCTCGTTTGGCAAGCATGCTCATATTCTTCCTGGTGTGGGAGTCACGAATCGTAGCAGTCCAACAAAATGGGAGAGGAGAAAGAGATTTTAGAGAGAGAAAGCATGTAGAGAGAACGAGTGAGGGAGTGAATGGCGGTGGTGGAGAACCTCCGCCTCTGGTGGCCCTCTCCGGCGACCATCAACTGCAGTAGAGAGAGTATACTCTAGAGTGAGAGTGATAGAGGAAATAAATGAAAAAGAAAGATCACATGGAGTGATAGGACGAGAGATAAAGGATGAAGCATGACCAGAAGAGAGTGAGATGCGGGATTGAATCAGTCGGGTGTTGGAGCCGGAGTGCTGTCATCGGAGAGAAAGAAAGCATTAAGAAGATGGATCGCCGGTCACCTTCCTTAGTGACTCCGACGATGACCATGAGAGGGAGAGATTCGATTGAAGAGTGTTGAGTGAAATGTGTTACAAAGATCAGATAGATTCACGAAGAGATGAATTAAGACTGAATGGAGATCACGTTAGAAATAGAGTGAAGCTCGACAAAATCAGAGGAAATTGAGACTGGAAAGGCGGTAGGATTCATGGGTTCTTTCGGTGAGGTCCCCTGTAATCTCTTGTGATTGATGCGTATATGGTGAGATGGAGAAAGGAGGGTGTAATGAAACAACACCATTGGAGGGAGATCAGGCTGTAGATGGGTTCTTTCCGCTCACTCGTCGGTTAGACGTACTCTAGTAGCGAAGAGAATAGAGGCGGGGATGTAGGTAGCCGTGAAGGTGGGTTGCAAGGGCGGAGGCTTTGCCGGGAATGACGAGTCGCTGGAGCATCTACGGCCAGCGAAGGGCAAAATCGAGTGGTGGTGCTTGCACAACTTTCCGGTGGATTGATAATCGAGGTAATCTCGACCTCACAGTTTTCTTTCCAGTTAGGTCAAGAATTGGGCCAGTTTCTTTGATAGACTAAAAAGGTTGGGCCGTGATTAACCGGGCCTCTTATTACTTGTGATAGATATGAGCCATAATTGGATTTTTACAATGAATTATGCAGAGAACTTAATTATCATGTAGATGGATAATTAAGTCATGGAATTTAAATAAATCAATTAGAAATAATAATGAATTATTTTACATTAAGTTAGTTTTAATATGTGGTAAATAAAATATAATTCTTTTGTTATCATATTAATGAATGTTCATCTAAGATATGAGTTTATTAAATTAGGCGTGGCCTAAACCGAGTATTAGAAATAGTATGAGTTGTAAATGGAAACAATTGGGTCAATATAAAGTGCTTTTAGTCATATGTGACTTTTTGGGTAAAAAGATTTGTTAATGAACGATGTAACAACTTAATAAAACTAACTTAAGCTCGACGAGTCGTTTAAGATAAACTGTAGACTGAATAATTAAACTTAGTCACCATATCGATATAAGATCGATTATTGAATGAGACATCAATTAAGTTTTGGAAGCGTTAACACCTTCATATCGTGTATTAATTTCTATACGATTTGATCATAGGAAATTAGAGGTTGAGCAGATGAGGTCTAGGAATTGACAAATTCAGACTCAAGGATGTTCCGGGGATGGTGTTGACTTTTCAGTTGACATCAGGTGAGTTTACCGGGAGTACACATCCCAACTATTATCCTTTGTGTGTGTTATCAATTACTTTTCATGCATATTATTATGTGCAATGTGTTATATGATTACTACTTGTGCATTGCATGAAAATGAGTTTCTAAAGATGTTTTCAAATAAAGAGTATGATGTTGTTTTTGAAAGACGTTTTGAGCATCCTATTGTGCATTGTATTTCATATAGGATGGGATTGACCGTGTGATACCTTGAGGACGAGTTTGCCCCTTCTCAATTAAAGAGGGTGAGGAGTTATTATGAGTTTGACCCTTCTCTAAAATAAATAGGGTGAGGAGTAGTTGTTCCCGACACTAGGGAAATGCATGAGGGAGTTGCTAACCCTCATGGGGCTACTGTGATGGCCACTAGTCCTAGTTTTGCCTATACGGGGATCGAGTGACATGCTTTGTGCATGTCATTCGTGAACTTAGGTAGGTGCCATTGAGGTGAGTTGGACTTTTATGAGATGGACGCGGGTTTGGGAAAGTTGTATCATGCATTGCATTTGCATATCATAACTATCTATTTTGAGTAAATCCTTATGATGTTTTAAACAACTTTTGAAGTGTGTGTCAAAACTATTTTTGGGGTTTGTCCCGAGTGTGGTAGTTCACTACCCACTCGAAATGGGTCAACCTCGGGTAAGCTTACTAGGCATTTCAATTGCCTAACGTATTTTGATGTGTACTCAGGCACGAGGAGTTTAGATGACTTTAGAAGAGCTGGACGTTTAGAAGGCCACGGTTTGTGTGGTTTCATTTAAGCTGTGTAATGGTATTTGAATTGTTACAACCTCGCTACTTTATAAACTAAAATGTTTTATCTAAAATGGGACCAAACGATGTTTTCTGCAATTTAAACCTAGATTATTTCTCATTAAACCTCATGTGTTTTAAAATGGTTTTGAAAGAAAATGACTTATTTGAAGATGATGAAATTGAAGTTTTACTAAAGGATGATTTTTGAAATAATGATGATAAACCATGGGTTAAAATGATGTTTTATGAAAAGCCTTAAGCGAGGGTGTTTTAGAGACCCTCCATTGCTAGAATGAACAAAAAGGGGGAAAGTGGATCCCCTGCCTCAAACCTTTTTCAATTCCGAATTCCTTCGTAGGAGCCTCATTTACAAGGATTGACCATGTACCTGAAGTAAGCAGTGCACATTCCAATCACTTCATTTCGACCCAAAATTCATTTGTTCTAAGACTGAATCAATATATGTCCACTCAATAGAATCAAAGGCTTTTTCTAGGTCAACTTTGAATATAATAGACTTTGTTTTTGACTTTTTAGCCCAATTCCATACTTCATTAATGATGAAGCCCCCCTCAAGGATATTCCTCCCCCGAATGTAAGTCGATTTCTCGTGACTCACAACTTTGTAAATGACCACCTTAAGTCTGGATGCTAAGATTTTTGAAATAATATTAACCAAGCATCTAATTTGGCTAGTTGGTCGATAGTCCTTCAGTGACATTGGATCTTTAATTTTTGGAACTAGAGAAATGAAAGACGCGTTACAACCTCTACTTATCTCTCTGACCATTTCAAAACGCTTAACCGTTAGGAAGACATTTGATTGAATCGTATCCCAAAACTCTTTAAGAAATTTGAAGGTAAATCCATCTGGACCTGGGGCTTTTTCAGAAGCACAAGACCAAACCACATCTTTAACTTCTTTATGAGTGATTGCTGCTTCTAGAGAGAACTTATCCCGGCCGAGAGTTTTTTGAATATGCCATTGATTAGAGAAGGTCTGGTTACACGAGATGACTTGAATTTTTCAGCAAAGAAATTATGAACATAACCCTTGATTTTGTCTGGGTCTCCAATCCACCTCCCATTGTCAATAAGACCATTTATTTTTTTTGCTGTTGCCATTAATGATAGCGTGGAAATAACATGAGTTTTCATAGCTTTCAATATCCTATTTGATCCTGGATTTCTGCTTTAAGTATTGTTTCCTAATAATATTTAGTTCCTTCCGTTTTGATTGTATATTTTTCCAATCCAAGCATTCCTCTGTTGTAATATGACATTTTTCTGCTTCTATTTCTAAATTGTCTATAGCCTTCTTAATAACGTTATTTTCGTATTCTTCTTCCCAATCTCCTCTGATTCTCCATAATTTTAACTATTATTTCACTCTCTTGAGTTTTTTCATGAATAACAAATCGTGGTTTCATGCACCAACATTTTCGGATCATGCATTCACAACTACCTCATTACACCCAAAAGATGAAAAGCCTAGACTTATAGAATCGAAAAGGACTTGGCCCAAAATCAACGTGCTCTCCAATCAAGATAACCGGATTGTGGTCCGAGAACTGCCTAGGTAAGGCCAAAACAGAAGAAGAGCTCCATCTGTTCATGAATTGATGAAAAACAAGGAACATGTCTAACTTACTAACCTTCTTCCCGTTGTTACTAATCCAAGTAAACCTTTGACCTCCCAAGTTAAATAAACCTGCCTCAATATTCAAGTTATTGAAACAGCTAATACTGGCTTCACAGAAGAATGCAGAAAGTTTATCATTTTCCCCCCTAACGTCGTTGAAGTCTCGCATAAAAATCCAAATTCCTTTAGCGGAGTCTTTGATTTCCAACAGATCGGCCCATAGTTTCTTTCTTTCACTTGGGTTATTCGGAGTGTAAACATTTACGAGATTGATATTTTCCTCAATACCCATGCAAGAGCCGGATACCAAGATGAAGTTGGGGTGAGTGATTGAGTTTGATTTTTAAAAAATAGCATAATTCCAAATGTACAAAAGGCCCCTAGATCTGCCTATTGAGACCGTAACCTCGAAATTAAATCTGTAAAATTCCAATATTGCGAGTAATTAATATCGCTCGTGTTTACCATATGAGTTTCTAGAATTCTTATGAAATTAATATTGTAGCACCTTTGAATAGCTCGAACTTGCTCCTTTTTATTCGCATCCCCCACTCCTCGAATGTTATATGAGCGAAGATTCATTTTTTACTTTTGGTCGGACCTTCATCTTCGATTTCCTCTCTAAGTAGTTCTTCAAAGCTATGCAATTGAAATCCAACTTCATTCCCAGTTTCTTTTGTCTTTGATACTTCGATAGAGGTGGAGCTAATTGAAGCACAAATGCCCGATTTACTAGCATTTGCCCCTTCTATCCTTTTCGATTTTTATGATTGTTAGCTCTGACCACATCTTTTAATTTTAAAGATGTAGGAAAACTCTTACTACCAATTATTTCTTTTTTCTGCTTCCTATCTTTGACCTTCGGTTGTTGTATTTGGGAGTTCCCCGATGCCTTCTATGAGAGTATAGGATTCGTGTTTAAATCAGGAATCCTCTCAGATGAGACAAATACATGTGAATCCACCGAGTTCTTGACATGAACTGACTTCTCTCTATTATGGACGGATCTCTATTCTTCCCCCAAACCTAAGTATTCCCCATCATTTTGGGCTTCACATCCTAATCCTATAGAGTTGGGCTCATCACAAGGGCTAATTATTGATTCACCATCTTCAAATGGGACTAGCGGCTTTGGGTTAAACTGAATCGAATATGGTTAAGTTGCGTTTGGATGAGACTTAGAGTCGGCAGCAGGGTTGTGTTCTTCTGATGATGTTTTATCGTCATTTTCAACTTTGTCATATACATTATCTACCGCCATTTTTTGTTGATTACCCTCGTGTACCTTCTCTCTTAGTCTATCTGTTCTTGGTCATTTCCTGGATTGGGGTTCACGTCGATGTATTCTTCTTGATCATTTTCAGATCCTTCCAGCTCTCCATCTTCTATCTGATCTTCATCATCTTCTTGATAGTCTTTGTCTGAGATACCATCTAGGTCGTCCTCAGAATCTGAATTGGGGCTATTGGGATTGCAGAAATATGGCTCCCATCCGTTCCCATCTTCCTGTATCCACACGTCAAAGCTAACCTTCCTCTAACAAACCTGGATCGGTTGATTAATGATAAAGTTCAATTTTGTTAGAATGCATACCCACCCAAAGGAGACATTCGCTGTGTCTTTCAAACAAATCACAAGGAATAAATACTCTTCCGAATTTGTGGTGATAATTGAGAAAACTTGAGAATTCCACGATTCAATCAGAAGACCTGCAATTTTTACCCAAACGGTTTTCAAATTCTGAGTATTTAAGCAATCCCACCGCTTTAGCCATGCGAACCAAGAGCTCCAATGCTGTTTTTGATTTTCAAGAGAATTCCTTGCCTCAAATGTACTTCCAAATTCAATTAGAACCATCAGACCACCTATGTATCTCACCTGTGCCGAAATTATCTTTTCTGCCTTAATTATGTTAAAGAATGAACATAAACCTTCATAGTCTTTTAATTCTCCAATCAGCCATCCGTCCAGCCATATGGATGATCTAGGTTGCAATTGAGACGGAATAGTGATGGAATCTATATCGTTATCATCTCCCCCGTTTACTACATCCACGATGGAAACTGATCTGGGCCCCTCTACTTTCCTGATAACCAGATATTCATCTTGTTTGTAGAGAGAACTGGCCTGATAGTTTTTGCTATTCCAATTGTAGTTTTGATAATTCAAATCCTGTTAGAAATGGGGATGAACAATGGCTTGGATCCTTTGAAAATCGTGTAAATCACTTTCAAATCAAAGTATTTTGATGGTACTATCAAATCTTTGATTGGATAATCTTCAAAGGTTGTTCTAGAACAGAGAATGAGAGAAAAGATGTGTTTTTCGTACCCCAGAAATGACCAAAAACGGCTATAAAACCTGTCAAAAAACTGTCACTGGGCGCGTTACACGACCCGTGTAATATTGACACGGGTCGTGTAATTACTTACACGGCCCGTGTAATTCTGACACGGGTCGTGTAATGCCTCAAACTTGCTTCTGACAAACTGCAGCAAATTACACGGCCCGTGTAATATTGACACGGGTCGTGTAATGACTTACACGGCCCGTGTAATTCTGACACGGGTCGTGTAATGCCTCAAACTTGTTTCTGTCAAAATGCAGTAAATTACACGGGTCGTGTAGTTTTGACACGGGTCGTGTCAGACTATTTTTGGAAAATTGAATTTCTAATTGACAGTTTACTTTGTAACTTGATCAAATTCAAACAAGTGTGTACTCCACACCTTCCTTACTTGTTTAATGTTTGTCAAGATCACATTTGGTCAACAAGATTAATCCATTACACTTAAATACATATTGGTAATTTTACAAATCACCAACAAACCTCCCCCATTTAAGTGTAATCTTGATTAACTTAAACAAAACATAACTATACAAAACTGATGCATAAATGAAATATCGTGACGATTGAATTTCACATTAGTGTATTACACATTCCAAATATTCGAATATCAGGGTGTCTCTAAGGATTGAACCCTTTCTATTCATAGTGAATACATGAAGATAATAACACACACCAGTTTACATTCTCATAAGTTCTAACTTGACACTATATTTTACTAGCTTGTGTCCTATCCTTCAATAAGCATAACAAAGCTAAGTCCCAAGCTTCTTGAAGCAGCTAAACTTCATGCTTATATAGGTAGTTCTTTTATTCTTGCACCTGCATATGCAATTTTTCAAAGAACTATTAAGAAAATAAATTTCAACCTCCTTCACTTGCAGTACTGAACACATACCTTGGGATGATATAAACAATAATGTGTTCCAATCTTCAAATATTAAGCTTTCCACATTGAATTCAGCATCTAATGTTCAATTAGATGAGAATTGGGTATCTCAATATCAAAGATTTTTAGGTGGACTTCAAACCCATCCCTACAGCCGCCTTGTGCACAAGATCTCTCGCTAACCCTTTGGTTAGATGATCGGCTAAATTTAGCTGAGTCCTTACAAACTCCACAGATATCACACCATTCGTTATGAGTTCACGAATCATACTATGTCTAACATCTAAATGTCTAGACTTCCCATTATACACTTGACTATAAACCTTAGCCAAAGTTGCAGCACTATCACACCTGATAGAAATTGTAGATATCGGTTTAGGCCATAATGGAATTTCATAAATCAAATTCCTTATCCACTCTGCTTCTTTTCCAGCAGCAGCCAATGCTATGAATTCAGATTCCATGGTTGAACTTGTAATACAAGTCTGTTTCTTGGATGCCCAAGAAATTGCACCTCCTCCCAGAAGAAATACCCAACCACTTGTAGAGGAGTGATCCTCTAAATTGTTAATCCAACTAGCATCTGAATAACCTTCTAATACCGAAGGGTATCCACTGTATGTCAAACCATAATCCCTGGTTCCTTTTAAATACTTGAATACTCTATTTATGGCTTGCCAATGATGTGAACTAGGATTGCTAGTATACCTACTGAGCTTTCCTACAGCATAAGCAATATCAGGCCTAGTGCTAATCATGGCGTACATAAGACAACCAATAGCCCTTGAGTATTCAAGTTGTGACACAGGAGATCCTTTATTAGGTAGTAGCTTAAGACTAGGATCTATAGGAGTGCTAACAGGAGAACAATTCTCAAAATTGAACTTTTTCAATATCTTCTCAACATAATGAGATTGAGTGATTGAAATACCATTGTTTCCACGTTTGATTCTTATACCAAGAATCACATCCGCCTCCCCCATGTCTTTCATGTCAAAACTAGATGATAAGAATTTCTTGGTTTTGTCAACTTCATCTTGACTAGTACCAAAAATCAACATATCATCTACATATAGACAAATTATAACTCCTTTTCCAAAAGTATCAAATTTGCTATATACACACTTGTCAGCTTGGTTTAATGCAAAACCATTAGACAAGATCACATCATCAAATTTTTGATGCCATTGTTTTGGTGCTTGTTTCAAACCATACAATGATTTCTTTAACTTGCAAACCTTGTTTTCATGTCCAGGCATCACAAACCCTTCAGGTTGTTTCATGTAAATCTCCTCATCTAATTCACCATTCAAAAATGCAGTTTTCACATCCATTTGGTGAATTACAAGATTATGTATAGTTGCAAGAGCCAACAACAATCTAATTGTAGATATTCTAGCCACAGGAGCATAAGTATCAAAGAAGTCAATACCTTCTTTTTGCCTAAAGCCTTGGATAACCAATCTGGCTTTATACTTATCTATTGTGCCATCCACTTTCATTTTCCTTTTGAGGATCCATTTACATCCTAATGCCTTGCATCCAGGAGGTAAATCAGCCAATACCCAAGTATTGTTATGCATGATAGAATCTATTTCATCCTGAATAGCTTCTTTCCAGAAATGAACATCCCTTGAAGCCATAGCTTCACTAAATGTATTTGGATCCTCCTCAATAATATAACAATATTGATGTTCAGAGATGGTCTCATCTCTTGTTCCTTCAACTAAATAAAGTTGAAAATCAGATCCAAAAGACTTAGCTTTTCTTGTCCTAGTACTCCTCCTAGGTTCAGATACAGAACTTGTACCAGCAGAGACATTTTCTCCTTGAGTTGTGTTCTTGCTAGAAGATTGCTGAATCAAGTCCCTTGGTCTAGGTATAGAAGTAAATCTCTCTTCATCAAAGATAGCATCTCTTGACTCTATAACAGTGTTCATAGACACCGAGTCATTAGATTCTATAACATAGAATCTATATGCCTTGGAATGCTCAGCATACCCAATGAAGATACAATCTATACCCTTTTCTCCCAAGTTTTTCCTTTTTGGTTCAGTGAGTCTTACAACAGCTCTACAACCCCAAACCTTGAGATAACTCAAATTTGGCACCTTTTTAAGCCAAAGTTCATAAGGACTAGCCTTACTCTTTTTGTTTGGAGTTCGGTTCAAAATATAACAGGCTGTTAACATAGCCTCACCCCAAAATCCTTCACTTAGACCAGAATAGGACAACATGGAATTAACCATTTCCTTCAAGGTCCTATTCTTCCTTTCAGCTACACCATTTTGTTGTGGTGTATAAGGAGCAGTGGTTTGGTGTATTATTCCGGTAGATTCAAAATAAACCGGATCATAATATTCACCACCCCTATCCGTACGCAAAACCTTTATTAACTCATTCTTATGTAGCTCTACTTGTTGTTTATAAATTTTAAATTTATCAAGAGCTTCATCTTTAGAATGCAACAAATAGACATAACAATATCTAGATGCATCATCAATAAAAGTAACAACATACTTTTTGTTTCCTAGGGAAGGTGTTGAATGGAAATCACACAAGTCACTATGTATGAGTTCCAATACCTTGCTTTCCCTAACAACATCTTTGAAAGGTTGTCTAGTGATTTTAGTCAACATACAAGTTTTACATTTCTCAATATTCATATCAAAAGCAGGAATCATACTCATTTTGGACATGTCTTTTAATCTCTTGTAATGAATATGTCCTAGTCTAGCATGCCATAATTGTGATTTATTCAAACTATTGCTAGTACTAGTTGAAGCTATACAAATCGAATTATCATAAGAAGGATAATTAAGATTAAGCCTAATCATACCATTACATACATATCCAAATCCCACAAAAGTACCATGTCTTGACAAGATATACTTGTCACTTTCTAATACTTGTTTATAACCACACTTACTTAATACAATTTCAGATAAGAGGTTCTTTCGAATCCCCGGTACATACAATACATTGTCTAAATGTAAACATTTTCCAGAAGTAAAGTTAAGTAAAACAGATCCTAGTCCCTTGATTGGTTCGGTAGCAACATTCCCCATCTTTACAACAGGTCCATCTTCAATTGGTTGATAATCTTTGAACCAACGAAGATCCTTGCAAACATGACTTGTTGCACCCGAATCAACCCACCATGCAACATCATCATCCTGCACATAGAATGCTTCAGAAATCACAGAAACATAATTCTGCACATATTTAAGATTTTGAATAAAATCATATTTCTGACCTTGTTGCTTGTCCGGATCCTTAGATCCACTTGGACCCACATCCTTGTCCTTGTTCACCTTACGGAGGCGACAATCTTTCTTGAGATGACCCGGTTTGTTACAACCCCAACAAACCAACTTAGCCTTTTTGTTTGAAGACTTGTCATCTTTCCCTTTAAACTTCCTTTTACCTTTGGACTTATTGGAATTCTTAGATCCCTCACCTTCCACCATATTCACAGAAGAAGAACCAATTTGGTTCTTGCCTTTAGGATTGTTATCGAGTTCTTGAGTCTTTAAAGACTCCTCAATCCGTAAATGGCTTCCAAGTTGAACCAGAGTCAACTCTTCCTTCTTATGTTTTAAAGTGTGTTTAAAATCTTTCCAGGATGGGGGCAATTTGTCAATGATGACAGCCACAGAAATGGCTTCATCCATCTTCAAATTGTGTTGAGCAAATTGTCCCAAAATCCTTAACATTTCATGGTATTGTTCCATCACAGGCCTGGAATCAATCATTTTGTATCCCATGAAATTGCTTACAAGAAACTTCTTACTAGAAGCATCTTCAGCCATGTACTTGGATTCCAACGAATCCCATAGTTCTTTTGCGGATTCAACATTTTGATAAACATCAAACAGAGAATCAGACATACCATTGAGAATGTGACCACGACATATGTAATCATCGTTCTCCCACTTTGATCTTCTTCTTGTTGCCTCCAGGGGTTCATCTTCAACAACTTCAGGCATGGGAGTACTTAGAACATACACCACTTTGAGGGTTGTGAGAAGAAAGTGCATCTTCTTTTGCCATCTCCGGAAGTCTTGGCCTTCAAACTTGGTTAACTTGTCAAATTTGCTTGTCATATCTTTCACAGAAGTTTCATTTGCCATTGTTGCAGAAAATACTTTGATTTTTGTTAGAAATGGGGATGAACAATGGCTTGGATCCTTTGAAAATCGTGTAAATCACTTTCAAATCAAAGTATTTTGATGGTACTATCAAATCTTTGATTGGATAATCTTCAAAGGTTGTTCTAGAACAGAGAATGAGAGAAAAGATGTGTTTTTCGTACCCCAGAAATGACCAAAAACGGCTATAAAACCTGTCAAAAAACTGTCACTGGGCGCGTTACACGACCCGTGTAATATTGACACGGGTCGTGTAATTACTTACACGGCCCGTGTAATTCTGACACGGGTCGTGTAATGCCTCAAACTTGCTTCTGACAAACTGCAGCAAATTACACGGCCCGTGTAATATTGACACGGGTCGTGTAATGACTTACACGGCCCGTGTAATTCTGACACGGGTCGTGTAATGCCTCAAACTTGTTTCTGTCAAAATGCAGTAAATTACACGGGTCGTGTAGTTTTGACACGGGTCGTGTCAGACTATTTTTGGAAAATTGAATTTCTAATTGACAGTTTACTTTGTAACTTGATCAAATTCAAACAAGTGTGTACTCCACACCTTCCTTACTTGTTTAATGTTTGTCAAGATCACATTTGGTCAACAAGATTAATCCATTACACTTAAATACATATTGGTAATTTTACAAATCACCAACAAATCCCAACCCCCCCCCCCCCCCCCCCTAATGGTGCCTCAGAATGTGTCTGCACTTATTTTTTGCTGCTTCTTCCATATTTGGCGACATTAGCGTGTATCACCATATTCCCAATTTTGATTTGGTTCGGTTTGTTTTTGAGGTTCTGTACATTTGGTACCTTGAGGTATTTTACAAATATAACGCAAGGAGAGACCATAAATGTTGTTGAGCAATTTGATTTCCCGATAGATGAGGTCATGTGGGACCTTATAGATCAAGACCGACTATGATTGTCAAACATCCTTTTACTCATCTTCATGTATTAAACCGAATAACTAAAGTCAGGGTGGGTGCTATCTGTAAAATATTAAATGAAGTAAGATGGCCTTATGGGTTATGAAGCAACAATGTGAGTAATTGCTTGTATCTAAGAGCATTTTAACTGCAATGTCCCTAGTGTGTCCTCATTAGAACAAGATAAGAATCCATATATGGTGTCTCATGAATGGGCACCATCCTCACTACCTAGAGAATATTGTGATTATTTCCCTTGTTAGCCGTGAGAATCCATATATGGCGAGGGTATTCGCGTATGCTATTTTTCCTTTTAACCGTAATAGGATTACAGGTAGAGGAAATATAACATGGGCAGTTTTGGTTACAAATTACTATTTTTTTCTCTTTTAGATCGGTTGATAATGAATTACTAATACATGTTGTAAGTGCAATTAATTTGGAAGGAAAGTGTGGTTGTTTAAGGCATAACTTGATTTATAAAAAAAAGTTAACCATAAATGGGGTTTATAAAAATCAAAATTTATCTTTAGCTTCAATGTCAACAATCACAAATAAGAATGCAATGCGAAAATTTAAACAATTTAAGAGAGAAGATTGCAAAACCGAATTTAAAATGGTTTATTGAAATGCGATAAGTTTCACACTTTCACTTTCTTGAGACACTTGTCGTGTAATTTTTGTGGTAATTTACAAACCTTAATGAACAAATATAAATATTTATTTTAAACGTTCTTGCTAGAGGTTACTGAAGCACTCACATTAAACAAATGACTATATGATTATCACTCGAAGGATTAATGAAGCTTTAGAGGAGATGGTGCGACTTGTATGCTAATGCGGAGTTCTTTTTCTGCTTCATCAAGTGAATCAGCAAGCTGGCCTAACTGGGTGAACACATGAAAAGCACCTGTTATTGGTATTTTGAGAGTTAACAAGGGCTTTTATATTTATTTAATTGGGCTTTTATATTTATTTAATTGGGCTTTTATATTTATTTAATTGGGCCAACACTTAAAGGAAAAGGAAATTCTCGAAACCATTAAGAATATCTGTTTGTTTGGGCTACACTTGAGGGATTCTACAAACGTTTCAATTAGGAATATCTTACAACAGTCCTTCCTGGTTTTATAAACTTTCTATTTTTCCATTCCAAACATGATTTCAAATTCTAAAAATAAAACAAAAAGAACAATAAATAGTACCTTGTATGAACCCCTTTCATGGAACAATTCGATCCCCAGTCAACACTTTTCTTGGAGAGTCCGATTGGACAAAATACCTACCACCTATGCGCTTGTAAAACGCGGAGTAACGAATATATCGAACGATTGTTTGGGATGTATCTCGGCGATTGAAGGGAGTCTCTACCTTTTCCTTCATTGTCCCATCGTACTTGATGCGTGTAATAAAGTTATGGCCTGGATTTGTCATGTCACTCTTTCTACAGATTTTCTGACTCAGATACTGAGGATCGATCCAAATACCCATGGATCCTTGATGGAAGCGAAATTGACTCATTCTATCATACCCACTACCATTTGGAAAATATGGAAAGCTCGCAACTCGAGAAATTTCAGAAATGTAAGTATAACATCATCTGAAATCGTTGAAAACATTCAGATGACGAGCTACTTTTGGATTAAACATAAAGCAAAAAAGAAAAGAAAAGAAGCACTAGATTGGAGAGGTTGGTTTTTTCACCTAATTTGATTGGGAATTATTAAGGTAGTGGTCTCGCACATAAACCGTGGAGTTTGGTTCTCTCACAATTGTACATTCCCTCACTTACATGGGGCGCTGTATTTGGGTTTCTCAACTCCTCTCCCCTACTCACCTAGGGTGCTGCATTTTAGGCAGATGTCCTTCCTCTCATTCAAACGGCTGTGAGAGCCTCATTTTTTCAAAATACTTCATTTATCTCTCTCCCTGATTCATTTGAGGCCCTACATATAACGCACATAACAGCCGCCGCTCACCAGCATCACCCATCCAATCGACCGCCATTAAACCACCAAAAACGGTTGCTTCAACACTGCTATCCCACCATCGGTCATTCTACATCTATGCCCACAAATCCTCCATCGCCGGTGATTGATTTGAAAACCCACAACCGCTACCACTGCTACCCAAACTTCTCGCACCATCCACTATTGCTGCTAGCCTCACCAATTGCAGCAACCATTGTCGCTTCTTCGATTCAGGTTATGCTGTTCTACCCCATAAAGACCAATTTTTTATCCATACTCATATGATTGTTGTTTTAGAATAAAGTATTTCCATTAAAGTTATAGGGGTTGATTTAATGAAGAACCAAGAAACAAATTGAGGTTCAGATCTATAGCTTTAAACTTTCGATCTTTATTTTTTGGGTAAATTAATGAGCTTATTATTTTCTTATTTGCATATTATATTTTCAAAAATACAGATTTAGCATCCTATTTTAACAATTCCTTTTTTGGGTCATTTGATAAAGTGTTGTCTTTAAAGGAAGGAGAATGTGAAAAGAAGGTTGGATGTGAGTTATGTTGCTGGTTGGTCAAAGTATGAGGTCAAAATGTGTGTGTATGTGTAATGTGTGTATGGCTGTGAGTTCTATGGTTGATGTGTATATGTATATGGTTGCGATTGAGGTTGGTCAAAGTATGTTTGACGAGTTATCAAGCTTCATTTTATTTGGTGTATTAATTATTACACACTAGATGTATTCAAGTTATTTGGGATTATCACTTGAAATCTTCCATAGAGTTATTTTTCATCATCAACTTTTATAGTTAATGGAACTCTTGAAACTTAATTTATAGTTTATTGGTAAATTTCTCATTACCTTATTTAAATTTTTGTGTTTTTTTTTTGCAGGTTAAGTGATCATGGAACTTTGGCAAAATGACGTTGTAGCCCAACCAACTATTGGTTGTTGGTTTAATAGGTCCTTGAATTATTTTTTTGGCTTTTTAAGGGAACAAAAGCATCTCACCGTGATTGGCATAGTAAATTCCTCTATTCTCAAAGGATTTCTTAGTGGCGTGAAGATTCATCGATTAAATGATTATAAGAAGCCTAACCTCAATTATTTTCTCATATTTTCCGCTTCTATAGTCTTTCAGCAATGACGCAAAAGCATCTCACCGTCTATCAGCTAGTACCTTCTCTCTCACTCTCAAGATTCATCTATTCTACTCATTTAACAGGCGTAACTTTCTTTTTTTACTTCATGTTTATGAAAATTTTCTGGTTGTTTCACGAATCACATTTCTTGTAGTTCACCAAATGGGTAAGGTTTTCTCTATTTGAATCCGTTTTAGTTTTGGTTTCAGTTCGTCTATCATCTATTGCTGCTTCATCGTTCATATTCTTAATCGATTTACTTGTACTTCAATAATCGATTTCTCATTTTGTATTGTTTCTGTAAAATTAGGCGGATTACTGATTTTTTTTCTTGAATCATAGATAACATCGATCGAGGAGGATATTCGCCATCGATGAGGAGAAGAAAACCCTTTGCTGACCAAGTCGCCCCTGCCATGTAGACGATGACTAAACCGCCACATCGTATGGAACTGCTGATGTGTAACTTTTAACCTGTAAACTCCCTAAAGTGACTAGATAAACAGGTAAAACTTGACTTTATGCCCTTAGAAGGCAAAAAAATAACATCTGGTATCTTTTAAATCAACAACTAATTGATGGTTTGACTACAGTATCATTTGGCCTTGTTGTATATTTTTTTTTGGAAATTCTAAAGTTAGGGGAATAATACGTGTTGTTTTGATGTAACTCGTGGGTTTAGTTTGATAGGAATCTTGGAATGGTCAAAACTTTGAACTTTTTTGTTTGTTTTAAATTGAAAAGTGTTTAGGATAGTAATTGTCGAACTTTTTGGTTATGGAAAATATGAAGTCACTTCAACTTTGAATTACATGATATGTAGATTCGTATTAAGGTTTTTGTTTCACAATAATATGAATATCAATCTCAATATAAAATAAAAGCATTTTAATTTAGTTTTATCGGAAAAACAATAAACATTTAAGTAAAGCAAAAAAGACACAGAAATATAAAGTATAGGAGAAATGCACAAAAAGGATTTGGTATGAAAGAAAAAAGTGGAAGTGTGTAATTAGAACAAATTTAAATCTGGTCGTTTTTTATTGCCTTATTCTTAAACAAAACGTATTACGAAGCAAAACCAGTTCAAAGGATTGTTACTGCAACTTTATCATCACAAAACGTACTTAACTTTATCTCGTGATGTAGAAAACAAAGAATACGAAGATTTGCTTAAAAATATTGATGATCTTGAGATTTTGGCGGAAAACAGGAGTTTGTCATCTACAGAACGGGATAATAGAAATCTTTGGAGGAAAAGAGTTATGGAAATAAATAACACCAGAAATCTTGACCTCAAGCAAAAGGCTAGAATTAAATGGGAGGTTGAAGGGGACGAGAATAGCAAATTCTTTCATGGAATGATTAATAGTCACAAGAAAATAAATAAAATAAATGGTATTATGGTTAATGGTGCTTGGCTCTCGGATCCGAACCTAATAAAGGAGGCGATTTTTAATTATTTTGCTAACAAATTTGATGACGTGTCTATGGTAAGGCCGAAGATTTCAAGTAACTATTTTCAGAAGCTTGGTGATTCAGATAGAGTGTTGCTGGAAGGTCCTTTCTCGCTAGATGAAGTCAAAAATGCAATTTGGTGTTGCGGAAATAATAAAGCTTCGGGGCCTGATGGTTTTTTGTTCAAATTTATAAAGAAGTTTTGGGATTTGCTCAAAAACGATATTTTCATATTTGTTAAAGAATTTGAAGTCTCCGGAGTTATTAGCAAAGGGTGTAATTCCTCTTTTATTTCTTTAATTCCAAAGAAGGTGGATCCGCTTTTAATCAAGGATTATAGACCCATTAATCTTTTGGGTTGTTTATACAAGATTATCTCAAAAGTGCTTGCAATGCGATTGAAGAAGGTGCTTGGGTCTATTATTAGCATGGAGCAAACGACCTACGTGGAAGGTCGAAGCATTCTTGATGGTCCTTTGGTGCTTAATGAACTGATTTCATGGGCTAAAAAATATAAGAAGCAATTTCTTATGCTTAAGGTCGATTTTGACAAAGCTTTTGACTCCTTAAACTGGAATTTTCTTGATTCGGTAATGGAGAAAATGTCGTTTGGTGTGAAATGGAGATCGTGGATTAATGGTTGTCTTTCTACCGCTCGAGCTTCCATTTTGGTGAATGGGTCCCCAACTCGTGAATTTCCTATCAAAAGAGGGGTGAGACAAGGAGACCCTTTGTCTCCCTTTTTATTTATTATTGCGATGGAGGGTCTTAGTGTTGCGCTTAAAGAGGCTTGTTGTAAGCATGTGTTCCATGGGATGTCTTTTCCGAAAAATGGTCCGTATGTCTCTCACCTTATGTATGCGGACGATGCGACCTTCATTGGAGAATGGACCGAGGTGAATCTCATAAACCTTAATCGGCTACTTAGATGTTTCTATCTTGCTTCCGGTCTTAAGGTGACTCTAGCAAAAAGTAAGGTCTTTGGAATTGGGGTGGAGAAGGAGGAGGTGGATAGATTTGCAAGCATTCTTCATTGTGAGCCTGCGGTATTGCCTTGTACGTATCTTGGTCTTCCATTAGGTGCAAATATGAAACTCGTCAAAAATTGGAGTCCTATTATGGAAAAATTTAAGCTTAAGCTTTCTTCTTGGAAAGCTAAAAATCTCTCTTTTGGTGGAAGAGTGAATTTAATTAAATATGTGCTTGGGAGTCTTCCTTTGTATTATTTTTCGATGTTCAAAGCGCCAAAAAAGGTGATTGATGATCTTGAGCGTATTAGGAGGCATTTTCTTTGGTCTGGGGTTGAAGGAAAAAGGAAAATTCATTGGGTCTCTTGGGATTTGGTGACTAAAGATAAAATTCATGGAGGACTTGGAGTTGGGTCTCTTAGATGTCTTAATTTAGCACTTCTTGCCAAGTGGTGGTGGAGGTTTAAAGTGGAAAGACATTGTTTATGGTTGGCTTGCATAAAAGCTCTTCATAATGTCAAAGGTGTTGATGGGACGGTTATGGCGAAAAAGGGTATTGCGGGTGCTTGGCTCTCTATTTCTCAAATTAATTGGGATCTAGAAGATTGGAATATTTCTTTAGAAAATTGCTTTTTAAGGATTCTTGGTAATGGTAATCATACATTTTTTTAGAAAGATAAGTGGTGTGGGACGGTGGCTCTCAAAGACCAGTTTCCAAGACTTTATACCATTGAAGTTAGCAAAAACTGTCTTGTTGCAGATCGTATTCCCGTTTCTAGTGATTGTAGTCCGATTTGGTGCTGGAGGAGAAATCTGAGAAGGGGCTGTGAATCCGTTGAACTGGAAAGTTTATTGGGAGTGGTTGATTCGGTGAACTTGTCCATGGTGCCGGATAAATGGGTTTGGAAAGACGAAGTCTCAGGGATGTTTTCGGTAAGCTCACTGTGACGCCTTATGGAGGAAAATACTAACAGCTCTAATTCTAATTCATACTGGAACTTTGGGTGGGTAAGTTGGGTTCCCTTGAAGGTAAACTGCTTTGTTTGGAGATTGCTTCTAGATCGAGTGCCTGTGGCTGCGAATCTATTGCAAAAAGGAGTTGTGTTGAACTCCAATCGTTGTCCGTTATGTAGATCGGATATTGAAACAACGGATCACGTTTTCTTTAGCTGCAGTTTCGCTAAGCAGCTTTGGCATCGGTTTTTATTGTGGTGCAGCGTCTCTTCTTCTGTCCCGGACTGTTGCGCCCATTTTATGGAGCTCCTGAAGTCGGTGTTGTCGGACAAGCATAAAGAGAAATTGACAAAATCCCTACTTTATGCGGTTGTTTGGTGCATATGGAAAGCGCGGAATGATGCTGCGTTTAGGTGCATTAATGCCTCTCCTTTTAAAACGGTGGATGAGATAAAGATTACGGCGTTTAATTGGGTCAAATTTAGATCACGTTTTTCTAGTATTGCTTGGTTTGATTGGACTGTATCTCCTTATAATGCTTGTTTCATGTAACTCTTTTTTGTTTCTAGCGCCTTGCTAGTTGCATTTTTTTATAAAATTGCCGCCGTTCAAAAAAAAAAAAACTTAATTAATTATACATCAACCAACGCAATTCCATGCACTTTGGAATATTACATATTTTGGAAACCAAACTATATGCTAAAAAAAGTTTAAGCTCACCTCGCTATCCACGTTCAAGATGCACCTTTTTCTAGAACATCAACCCTTTTTCTAGAACATCAACCGATAAATGGGAAACGTTAATTTATAAATCTTATATTTTTAATCCTAAACCCGAAAGAAAACTGTTTTCTACAAGAAAGCTATTAGGCTGTGCGGTGTGGTGCCGGAGGCACCCACCTCCACATCAGCCATTTCCCCCCAAAACCGATTTTACCGGAAACATGAGAAGGGTGAGGAGTGGTGCCGGCAACAAAGAGAAGAGAGAGTGAGCTGAATGAGAGGGAGAAGAGAGACAGAGGCGGAGGAGAGAGACAGCGGCAAGGAATTGCCGCCCAAGGTTGCCGCCCAACCATTGCCGCACCTGGGGGGCGGTGTTTGCCGCCGGCAAAGAGCTCCACATCGGATGCCGCCAACGTTTTGCCCTCCACTCCGCACAGCCTTATGACTGCCGAAAGGAAAACCAATGCCAAAAGGGAAATACTTGCAGAAAACTGAAAACATACTATTGACTAATACTGTATTTACGGTCCGTCGCATTGAACAAGTACATTCATATTTATCCAAAATAGCACTTTTAACCTAAAACTGCAACATAGTTTCGTATTTAACCAAAATAGAACCATACTTTTATTTTGTTTCTCAAAATTACATTATATTTTTCGTTTTAACCCAAATTAGCAATCCACTTATATTTTTAACACGAAACAAACTGAAAGAAAACTAATCGTCTTTGCAAACTATTCTCCAAATGAAACTATTTTCTGCCGCCGCATCGCGCGGGTATTCCGCTAAATGGTGGTGGTGGATGAGGGAAGGGTACTTCTCACATGTTTAAGAAATTTAACTAATTGACGAAAGGCAACCATTTGCTAAATTAAACTATTCGACTCCCTCTGAAAGAAAAGCAGTCGCTAAACGAAAATTATTTACCGAAATGAATATAATTATCGTTTGCTGCTAATTATCGTTTGCTGCATTGCACAGGTACACTGCTACAACATATCTTTATTTTTAAATGAAAATCGCAGCACGTTTTTTGAACCTAAAATGATAGCATAGTTTTATTTTTAACTAAAAGTATCCCTAAAATGAAACTAATCGCCATTAAAAACTATTCGTCAACACGAACTAATCGTCCCCTCGGCATCGAGATGGTACACCACTAGTATACTATAATGCATATATATGTACAAACACATTAAGCACAAATGTCTTAAAATTAAGTGATACAACTAACTAAAGCAAGTAACTACAAATTTTTCTATTTAATTTTAATACTTAATCTGAAAAATCTAGACCATAGATGACTTTAGATCGATCAAAGGATGAGAACAAATTTGAATATTTCACATGGATCACAAATTCAAAACTTCAAAACATTAAGGGTGCGTTTAGTTGCGGAAAACTGCTCTGTTTTCCGGAAAAATTTTCCAAGAAAAATGAGAAATCGGAAAACGCGTTTAGTTCGTCAATTTTTCCAAAGTTTTCCAAGAAAATGAAAAATTTTCATTTTCCAAAAATTACAAAGAACTTGGAAAATTTTGGAAAACCCAAATTTATTGTTTTCTAAATTTTTCTATTTCCAAAATTTTTCTTAAATATACAAAAACACACACACACACTCATTCTCACCTACACCCCTAAAATTACATCTACACCCACCTCCACCCTACCCACCCATGCACCCCCACCCCACCTACCACCACCCACCTCTACCCACCCCCACCACCACCCAACCCATCTCCACCTACCCCCACCACCTCCACCCCACCCCACCCCACCCAACCCTCACCCACCACCACCTCACTCCACCGCCACCTCCTATCCCCACCCCACCCACCTCCACCCCACTCCCACCCCACACACCCACCTCCACCTACCCCCATCCACCACCCACCATACCCAACCCTCACCCACCACCACCCACCTCCACCTACCCCCACCCACCACCCACCCTACCCAACCCTCACCCACCACCACCCACCTCCACCTACCCCTACCCACCACCCACCCTACTCAACCCTCACCCACCACCACCCACCTCCACCTACCCCCACCCACCACACCCACCACCCACCCTACCCAACCCTCACCCATCACCACCCACCCCCACCTCACTCCACCTCCACCTACACCTACCCCCACCCCACCCACCTCCACCCTACCCAACCTCCACCCAACCCTCACCCACCAACCACCCACCCCCACCTCACTCCACCTTCACCTCTACCTACCCCCACCTACCCCACCCCTACCCCACCCCACCCCATACACCCACCCTACCCACTTACCCGCACAACCCCTAATCAAAAATTGGAAAATGAAAATTGATAGAAAATAGATATCTAAACACGTTTTCTGTTTTTCTAAAATAGAAAATAAAAACGGAATCGGTTTTATCTAAACGCGTTTTCTAAATTTTCAATAGAAAACTAAAAATGAAAACTCATTTCGTTTTTCTGAAAATGAAAAATGGAAAACGAAAAACAGTTTTCCGCAACTAAACGCACCCTAACTCTCTCAAAAAATTACATTATAAAATGTTGAAGCCCCATACATAATTATTTACTCCATCTGTTCTTTCTCCATGAGATTAATCTCCCCTCATAATTGTTTCTGCAAAAACACCAAGGTAATACTATCGTTTTATTATATAGTTTTTCATTTTGATTAAAAAAACACAGCAAATAACATTTCATATATAGTTTTCTTTTTTGATTTTTATATATCTGGTTGTGTAAGAAATCAAGACAAATAAGTATCAACTACCGACCCTACAGTTTGGACCATTTGACTTACTTGCAGGTGTACAATTTAATTGCTTCTTAGGTATTTATCAAATACCAAAAAGGAACAGTGACTGCATGATAAACACTCTAGGAAGTGGGGAGGCAAGTATAAAGTTTCATTATTTCAACGTAATACCAAAATACCAGCACAAAAAGAAACAAAACAACATTTTTGTAGATCAATTACTTATAATGACAACGTACTTATGATTTTTTACTTGAATAGCAATTGAACATATTTACCAAAAATAGCAATATACACACACAAAAATGACCATAGATAAATAGCCATGTAAATACAGATAGACAAATATATAAACCAATCCTGATTTCTTTGCCAAAGGTAAAAACAACACTCCTCATACATTACTGATATAAACCGAAGGGAAGACTGGAATCAGGAACAGGATCAATGATGTTGAAATCAGAAAAAAAAAATTAAGCAAATTCAGATCCAGACAAAGATTATTGATGTCGGAATCGGAAAACAATAACAAAAATGAGATCCAATAACCAAAATCGGAAAATAATCGGAATTCGTAGAAGAGAATCGATGTCGGAATCTTGAAGTCAGAATCCTAAAACAATTGTTGAAGCTTATTGGCATATTGATGCTTATCTGCTATCCCTATGTAGTCGCATTTTATCTAGTTCAAATTAATTTAAACTAGGACTTATCTTGATTTAATTTTTGATTGTATAAATATGCTTTTCTGTGATTAATGAAAGGGCTAAACATTAAGCCATTTATTTCATGGTATCATAGAGGGTTTGAAAACAAACCTAAAACCATGACCGACACACCTGGTGAAGGGAGCACGTCGCCGGCAACCAAAATCGAATCCAACTCCCCATTCTTTCTCGGTCCTCAAGATCGACCAGGAGACTTTATCACTCCAACCAAACTTCATGGAGATAACTACGACGATTGAGCCGGAGATATCCAGACGGCATTAGAAGCTCGCCGGAAATTCGGTTTTTCTTGATGAATCCATTGAGCGGGCTCCACCGTGTCTTGGATAATGACCACGATTGATCCAGAAGTCAAATGCTATTTATCAAAATACAGAGATGCGAAAAAGTTGAACACTTTGAAATCCCGGTATGCGGTGGTGAATGGGCCTAGGATACAACAGCTAAAATCATCAATTGCCAAGTGTGAGCAGACCAAAAACATGCCAATCTCAGAGAATATTTTGGTAAGCTTACAGCATTGTGGGAACTGCTTCACAAACACGAACCACTGATCACGTGTTCGTGCTATAAGGCCTGTACGACAGGAAACCGACATGAGTTGAGAAGAGATACCGACATGCTCCACAAGTTTCTTATGGGACTAAATTCAGATCACTTCTCTACTCTTCGCATGAGCATTCTATCACAAGATCCATTGCCTTCTCTCGATAAATCCTTTCAATTAGTGATACAAGATGAATGGGTGCAAACTGCGAATGTTAGGTCTGAAGAGAAGGCACTCGAAGTATTGGGTTTTTCGGTTTAAAACGGTGCGAAAAAAGGCCAAGGCAGAGGTGGTAGGATTGATAAAATCACATCTGTTTTGCACCCACCGTAAGAAACCGGGACATGAGGCGTCTAGCTGTTTCGAGCTGGTAGGGTACCCAGAATGGTGGGAGGATCATAGCAAAACAGAAGGAGGAGGTCGCGGAGGCAGCTCTGGTGGTCATGGAAAAGGAAACGTTCATGCAAACTCAATGACTACGAGTCATACTTTGAGTCAACCTCCTGGAGGAACCACTAAGGCATCTCCACTTCTGTTTACTGCAAAACAATGGAAAGCACCGACATGTCTCATGAGTACTTCAAAAATTTTTGAGGAACGATTAAATGGTAAGTTCCAAAGACGTCTTTGGATAATTGACTCAGGGGCAACTCATCATGTCACAGGCGATATTTCTTGGTTAAAGAATTGTAGAAAAATCCCAAGTTGTCTGGTGGGTTTGCCGAACGGTAAAAATGTGATAGGAACACACGAGGGTAGTGTTGAATTGTCAGACAAAATTACTCTTAAAAGTGTTCTTCTGGTTCCAAAGTTGAGTTGTAATTTGATCTCAGTCTCACAACTAAATGATGATATGAAATGGATTACAATTTGACTCTTATATGTGTGTTATATAGGACCGGTCGAGGAAGTTGATTGGAGCGGGTGTTAGATGGGATGGACTATACTACTTTGGAAGAGGCGACTCCATTCTTCATGTTTCTATGAATGGGGGCATCGTCAACGATGGATTTATGGCATAAAAGAATGGGACATCCCTAAAAAAAAGTGGTGAAATTCCCCAGAAAAAGTGGTGAAATCCCTTCCTCTTACTAGTAATATTAGGGGTAGTTCAAATAAAGCCTGTGAAGTGTGTTTTCGGGCTAAGCAGTCTAGAGATAAGTTTCCTTTGAGTGTCAATAAAACAAGTAGGATCTTTGAAAAAGTACATTGTGATTTATGGCGACCTTACAAACATGCTTCCAGTTGCGGTGCATGTTATTTTCTAATGATATTAGATGATTTTTCTTGTGCTGTTTAGATTTATTTGTTAGTTGATAAAACTGAGGTTATCCAAATGTTTGTGTCGTTTATTGCAATGATTGATAGACAATTTTCACAAAAGATTAAGATTGTTCAAAGTGGCAATGGAATAGAATTTAATTGTTTATTAGATTATTTTTCTACAAACAGAATAAATTTTCAAACCTCATGTGTTGGAACCCCACAAAAAATGGAAAAGTTGAAAGAAAACACAAACATATTTTAAACATGGGACGTGCTCTCATGTTTCAAGCAAATCTGCCCGTGAGTTTTTGGGGCGAATGTGTTCTTGCTGCGGCTCATTTAATAAATAGAATACCATCTCCTTTATTGTAAAATAAAACCCCTTTTGAAATCTTATTTGGAAATCCCCCATCTTATGCACAATAAAAACCTTTGGGTGTTTATGTTTTGCTCACAACCAAAAGGCAAAAGGGGACAAGTTCGCTAGCCGTAGTAGAAAATATATGTATTTTGGATACTCGTTTGGCAAGAAAGGATGGAAGTTTTATGATTTGGATACTAAAACCTTCTTTGTTTCTCGAGACGTAAAGTTTTTCGATGACATATTTCCTTATGTTGATATGAGCACAGCACGAGAAAGTGACACTCTTACTATCACTGATACTCCAGACTATTTTGATGTCATGAAAGATGAATCGACACCTCCAATCAATGTTAATGACCAGCCTTCTTCTGATCAGAACCCAATCACGGCCTTGCCAACTGAATCTACTACCACAAATGACCAACCACAAGAAGAAAGGTCCCCCAACCCAACTTAGGACAAGGCCAACGAGAAAATTTCTCATCGGTTTTGTTGAAAGACTTCGTTACTCATACCACTATAGTTCGTAGTCCGTCTCACATAACCTCGTCTACATCGGCTACCTCTTGTTACCAACATTCTTGGAAGTCTTGGCAATTACTTATTTTCTTTATACAAAGTGCCGAGTGGAGTTATCAAGACCTTAGAAGACTTGAGAAGAATTTTTTTTTGCGGTAAAAATCAAGATAAAGGCAACATAGCATGGGTCAAATGGGAAAACGTGTTAAAAGACCGATCTGTGGGTGGTTTGGGAATTGGCGCAATGAAAGAGATGAATCAAGCCCTTCTTTCTAAATGGTACTGGAGGTATAAAACTGAAGAAAAGGCTTTGTGGGTTCAAATTGTAGACAGCATTCTTGGTAAAGTGGATGGTCTTGATGGTAATTGTAATATAAGGAGCGGGTTCACGTGGAAACAAATTGTGAAGCAGTGGGAAAAGCAAAAAAGAGATTATCTTGATCCATGTTTACTTGTTAAAAGACGAGTTGGCAATGGCAAGAAGACAAAGTTCTGGAAGGACTGGTGGATAGGCGATAGAACACTCGTAATTAGTTATCCCAAAATTTATAATTTGGATCCCTTAAAAGAGGCAACGGTGGAGGATAAGTTAAAACTTGGGGATAGAGACTGCTTTCACAAAGAGTTTATCAGAGATGGCAGAACCAAGTCAGAAATGGACTCATTGAATGAGCTCATTGCAAACACCAATCTTATCGAGAAAGAGGATTCATGGTTTTGCCCAGACGGCCCTAAAGAAGAATTTACGGTGGCTTAGATGCGACAAAAAATCATGAAGAAAAATCACAGATCGATCGAGAAGAACAGATGGTGCAAATGGTTACCAAAAAGGAATAATATCCTTATATGGAGAGCCGTAGAGGTCGAATAGCAGTCAAAGAAAATCTTGCCAAAATCCATTCCATTATGGGTAACTCGTTATGTGATGTCTGCGAACAGGAGGTTGAATCAGTTTTTAATGCTTTTTACAAGTGTTCTTTCGCTAATAATGTGTGGCAAAGAATGGCGAATTGGTGGGGTATTAAGACCAAAAATGTGTCCTCGATTGAAGAAGTTCTTGATTGGGTTGAAGCCGAAGGAAGGAATGCTAACGAAAAGAAAGCCCTTTTTGTCTCAGGAGCTGCTATTATAGCCTCCTTATGGCTTAATAGAAATGAAGTGACTTTCCTGGACATAAAAACAAAAGGAAGAGGAGATTTTTTCTCATGCCCAAAGAGATGCCCTATTGTGGATCGATGGTAGAGCGTCTAAAGTTGAAGTCGATAGGAGTCTTTGGTTGCCTTTCCCTAGATTAGCTCTAAAATGTAATTGATACGTTGTTTTGTTTCTTGGGGTCGTCTCATTTTCTGGCTGGGCCTCCCCCTCTTAATATATGTTGCCTTTCAATATATATATATATATATATATATATATATATATATATATATATATATATATATATATATATATATATATATATATATATATATATATATATATATATATATATATGACTTTTCTTAAAGTGATGACTCGTGAGGACACCTTAAAAAAATAAAAAAAAACATAAAAAAATTATAAATAATAAAATGGATCATACTACTATATTGGAGAAAAAAATTTGAAAAAAAACTTTTGGATCATTATTTTTTTTATAATGAAACACTGATCCATAAAATTAAATAAAAAATTAGATCATTACTGTTTTTCAATGATCCAAAATTTTTTTCCAATTTTTTTATAATGATATAGTACTATTCTCGTTTCTATGATTTGTATTTTTTTTCATTACCGGAACGGGACCCTATATATATATATATATATATATATATATATATATATATATATATATATATATATATATATATATATATATATATATATATATATATATATATATGTGTGTCTATATATATGTATATGTATATATATATGTATATATATATATATATATATATATATATATATATATATATATATATATATATATATATATATATATATATATATATATATATATATATATATATATAGGACAAGGTTATATAGAGTACCAATAAAAGGTGGAGAACTGGAGACCAATTCTTGACCAATTCTTGACCAATCATTTCATAAAGGCACATTAGTAATTGTGTATTTTAGTTAAATTAATATAGAATAAATTAATTGATAATTTCCTAAAATCTAGGGATTTGATTAATAGTTACGAATAGTAACTAAAATCTAGGGATTTGATTAATAGTAGAATAAATTATCATTTAGTAGGATTTTTTATTCAAAAAATATTTTTTATTTTAAATCAATGTATTAGTGATTTTTTATTCAAAAAAATGTTTGTAATCATGAATGAATAAAGTATTTTATATATATATATATATATATATATATATATATATATATATATATATATATATATATATATATATATCTATATATATATATATATATATATATATATATATATAAATGAAATACATGTTTAATCATAAATGAATACAGGACAATATATAGATACAAAAAAATTAACTACATTTATAATCATGAATGATTATAAAACACAAAACGGGAAATAATACAATATAGTTCTAGATATAAATAATTAAAAACAATACAACTTTAATCATAAATGATTAAAAACACTTGTAATGATAAGTGAATACAGGACAATGTATAGATACAAAAAAGTTAACTACATTTATAATCATGAATGATTATAAAACACAAAACGAGAAATAAAAAACGACCCATAAATATATAAAAAAGAATAGATACAAAAAAGTTAACTACATTTGTGCTAAATCTTTTGACTTGAAGTAGACTGCTTCAACTTCTCATTCATGCAACTCCAATACTCTGAAAAATCCACATTCAAAATGCATAAATCATGTCAATAAAGAAAGGATGAATTCATAAAAATGACCCATAAATATATAAAAACACTTGTAATCATAAATGAATAGCATATATAATCATCAATGAATTCCAGTTTTTTAGGGAATTCACCTTGCTATTCATTATACCTGTAATCATAAATGAATAGAACTGATTTGTGAATAAAACATGGTAATCATGAATGAATAAGGCATTGTAATCATCCTGAATGAATAAAAACATTATAATCATGAATGAAACATTCTAATCATGAATGAATAAGGCATTGTAATAAAACTGTATCATGAATATGTACGTCTAATCATAAATGAATATACGTATAAAGAGTTTCAGTTTGATATTCATTAATGAATTCAAGTTTTTAGTGAATTCACATTGCTATTCATTAGTAAATTCCAGTTTGCTATTAATTAATGAATGTAACTCATACAACTGTCCAAGAAACATTTGACAAATTATATAATTCCATGAAATTGTAACCCTGTAAAACTAAAAAGCATAAAAGCAAAAAGTTCACCTTTATAATCAAATTGATTTTTAAATTAGAAAATTAATCTAAAGAAATTAAAATAGCATAACATATTCCTTTTAAAATCATTTTCTTTCTATTGGTATTATATAAGAAGAAATTGAATGAAGTAATAAACTAAACATGGGAGCTTTGTTTTTGATTCGTAAGTATTGGCATGTGATATTTTTTATTCAATTAAATACACCAGTGGCCACAATAAACTCAAAAAAGAAGGATCTATTAGCAAGAAATTTATTTTCCACACTTCTATACGGCTCACAGCATGCGATAGATATATGGCTTTTTCAACGATGTAAAATTAGCTTTTATAACCAATAAAGAATTTGATGCAGTGTGTATCCGACGGTAACACTAAATGACGTGAGAATTGCCATAATGTTGGAAAAAACATGACCTAATCGGGGTGCACGTGGATACAACAATAAAATAGTCTATTCTTCATTGTTGCAAAGTGAATGGAATTATAACACTTACCAAGATACGGAATTAATCCTGCTTCAATCCAATGATATGAAATCAGAAGTGCGGTCGAAACCTTAGTAGGCAGCCTCGAAAACTCTGTCTCGTATATTTGTGTGTACTCGATAATGGACTACCTGGGCAGAAAGAGGGCAAGACGTACCAAGAGAAGAGGCGTGGGTGAGATTAGGGCAAGGGATGAAGTGAAGCCGATCGATATATAGAGAGAAGGGAAGGAAATATGAGAGAGAGATATATTTTAGGAAGTGATAAAACAGATAAATTTAAGTTAATAATTAATGACCTTAATACCCTTTTCTTATTATTAATTTAAATTAATTGAATCTGAAATGATTAATAATTACATAATTTTCATTAAATTGGAGCCCTAGATCTAGAATAATAGATGGCTAAGATTTGGCCTCTCGTTCTCTACCTTTTTGTTGTACTCTATTGAACCTACCTATATATATATATATATATATATATATATATATATATATATATATATATATATATATATATATATATATATATATATATATATATATATATATATATATATATATATATATAGAGAGAGAGAGGTAGGTTCAAATGAAAATTATTAAAAGGTTGAGAACGTAGGGACAAATTTGAACCCTTTAAAAATTAAGATCTAAGGCTATTATCAATGTGCCAATTATATAAATTCTAAAAATAACTTGATTAAATTGGATAAAGTCCTTTTATTGATTAGACTAATGTGTACGTTTGAGTTTTATGAATGCACTATTGGGTGTAGAAGAAATCCTCCCATGTACCTTTGTTTTTAGGATTAGATTAGTATTATATTTCTTTTTTGTAGTTCACTATATAAGGCTATATATAGCCTTCTCTAATTTTCTTAAAGGTAAGGTTTCTTTTTGAAACTTTTCTACACCTCTTTTCACTTTGTATTAGGGTGGGGGAGTAGTACCCACCGAACCTACTGAACCCACTCATCATATCAACTTTTCTCTCTCATCTCACTTCTATTTTTCCCCATCTTTCCCCCATGAAAGTTGTATCCAGTGAACCTACCGAACCCACAATGTCACATCAAATTTTTGATTTTTAAATAATTTATTATTAAAAAAGTCATATAACATTTATTTTAATATTTCAAATAAAATAAAAACATGTTAAATAAAATTAAAAAGTGAAAAAACATTCAATTAAAAAAACACCATTACAAAAAAAAACAACCTAAATACTGGAAATTAAATCCTAAATACGGGAAATTAAAATACCGATGATTCTCTCTCATAATAGTCCACGATTCTATGTGCGTAAACTCTCTGTTGTGTGTCACCGTATACTGTTATAGGGCTTGTTCCATGACCTAATCGTCTGTCGTCCCGTCTAGTAGGTTGACAGATAAGTTTACGTAAATTGGGTTAAATTGTACCAATTTTCTATTCAAATATTTCCATTTAAAGTTAAACATATGGCTACTCCGATAATGAACAGTGCCAAAATTTGTGTGAAACTCTTCCTCCGGACGAAACCAGAATGAGCGGAAGAATGTCGTATCCGTTTCTTTAGTGGTGGCGACCCATGCTTTTGTCAAAGTCCCATCTTCTCTTCTGGACCATGCGAGAAGCCTCCTATTTCTGGTACCTGCCATTTTTTACAAAACCAGGGAAAAATGTTAGAGAGAAACTAGAGAATGGTGTGAAAGGTTGAGAGAATTGTGTGATTTTTAAATGGGTAGATGGGGTATTTATAGGAGTGGGTAAACATTTATTTTTATTGTATTAAAACTTTTTTTTACAAAAGGTGCAAGATCCGGCGGTTTCACCAAGTCCCAAACGAACCCACATTGGTCGAACCCGCGCGACACCACCACCACGGGGCAGCGGTACCGGCGGTACCGCACCATCCTTTGCTCGAGCCCGCTCTATCCCGAAGTCTATATCGTCCACCCTTAGAATGTTTTTTGGAGTGTGAGATTTGAAGCTTTATAACCAACACGGTATTCTCTGAAAATCAAACCAACACGCGGAATTCAATTTAGAAAATGGGGACTTCATTTATGAAAATCAAACCTCCGACCGTTAGGGATTCTCTCTAAAAATCAAACCCACATGAAACTGAATATAATAAAAATAGAAGTGGAGCTCTGAGAAATAAGTTAATAATATTTCTTAATAAGTTAACTAGGTTTTCACCCGTGGTACGCAAGGGCCGGGTTATGTTTTTGGGTACTCGGGTCTTTTGCAAACTACCCTACCAACACAATTTAACCATTCCTTATCAGTACATGGAGATTTTTTAGCTATAAGTAATGAGCATTTAGGATTAGCTAGTAGTTCCTGTAGAAATAACAAAATTAAAAATATTAGAAAATTAAGGTTTGGTAAAAATCTACTAATGAGTAAAAAAAGGCCAATAAAGGAGTTTCTATCGAACATTATACTCAAATTAGCTTTAAAACATGTAGGAAATTTACTAAGAAAAGCAATATGCTTGACCTTTTTTTTAACAATATAGGGAATGTAATTTACCTTTTAGTCATAATAGCAACAGACTTAAGTTTTTATTGCAAAACTCGGCCAACTCGGCCGAGTACTCGGACTCGGCTAGGTACCTTGGCGATTTTTCAAGAATCGGTCTAATAAATCGGACTAGCTATTACTCGGAATTCCTCGGAAATTCCTCGGATTTCCTCGGAAATTCTTCGAATTT
Organism: Cichorium intybus; assembly: GCA_023525715.1. Lineage (NCBI taxonomy): Eukaryota > Viridiplantae > Streptophyta > Magnoliopsida > Asterales > Asteraceae > Cichorium > Cichorium intybus. The sequence goes on along the minus strand of CM042016.1, from coordinate 35,943,457 downwards.
CCTCGGAAATTCCTCGATCAAACCTTATACTCGGTTTGTTGACCAAAAAAAAATTATAATAAACCCCTAAATTAATTGATATTAATCTATTTTGTTATAAATCTAATGAACTTATAATATTTGTCATATATATAATTTACCCAAAATTAATTTCTTTATAATTTACATTATCCGAGTACTCGTCCGAGTACTCCCCACCTAGCCGAGTAATCGCTACTCGCTAGTCCACCGACCTGGGAGCGCCTAGCGTCTTTTGCAACACTGCACATGATAGCAACATGCTTATATTTTTACCAATATTAGCAATATGTAACTCATAATAGCAACATGCTTACATTTTGCTATCCATATATATGATGTACTTTGTTTATTATATATTGATATTATCAGTAAAAAAAAATGTAAGTACGTTGCTATTTTGTATAAAGAAAATGTAAACATATTTCTATTGTGAGTTAAATATTGCTATTATCAGAAAAAAAATGTAAAACCGCTGCTATTATGGGTAAAAAGGTATAATTACTTTGCTATTATTGGTAAAACATAAAGTACATTGCTATTTCTCACAGTTTGCCCAAAATATCATTTCAATAGCAAACTTCCTACACATTTGTAAGGCCCTTGGGGCTGGAACTGATGTGAATGGGAAAAGTTGCAACTTTTGTCCCGTCTAAAAGACGTGAACGCCCTCATCGTCATCATCATCATCAAAAATAGCCCTAAGAAGGTTGTCCAGTATTGTTCCATGTAACCATTTTTATTACAAATTTCAAGAATAGTATAATGTTTAAGCTTGATATTTTTAGTTGTTACCAAAGCAAGAGATCAAGATATATAGTGTTGAATTAGTGAATTACTTGAAATCAAACTGATTACTGAATGGAGTGATTGTCTGATTGCTAATACTTAAGTTGAACATAACCTTAAGTAAGATTACTCCACCATACTTAACTTAACTAAACTAAAAATTCATATTAAAAATTAAACATATGGATTTGTTGGAATAATAACCTTATTCAAAACATGAATGTTATGCATCTACAATTCAAAATCATAAGACATTTGTGAAGAAAACCCTTGTTTTAAGAATGATATGATCCGAAAATTCACCAAATGAAATAGAAAGTTTAGAGAACCTGAGAGAATGTAGAAAGCATACCACGAATGCTATGATCAAGGATAGTCCTAACTTCATCAATAGGAGGCAGTCTAGTAGCCTTCTCCTACAATAACAAACAAAGCACATGTCAAAGCATAATTAAGTAATAATATATAGTTTAGTAGCGATGCAACAATGAGATTTAACATGTTCCTCATACCAGACAGTAACGCGAGAATAGTCACAGAAGTAAGTTTCGTCCCCAATATCAATATAATCAGAAGATACGTCTGTGAAAGGTGCTGCAGAACAAAAAATAAACGTCGCATGACAAGGCATAATACAATGAGAAATGGACGGACAAACATATAATTAAAGTTCAACCTTGGCGATTAGGACAAACACGTTTGTACAATGCAATACAGTGCAAATTAACATATTAACTGATTTTTTTAAATAGAAGTAATATTCATCGATTAACATCTAATCCTCTATCATTTTTTTATCAAAATCCTGAGAGGGTTACCGGTGTAAGCACATTGGAGATAGTAGCATCACCTTCACCATCCAATTTGCAAGCTTCAAACACAATAATTGCAGAGACTCAAAGTCTACATGATTGTCCCTGCAACCAACAACAACCTCATTAAGTTTTTCAACATGCTCAATAAAATATAATTTTTACACCTTTCACAACACATATACAATTACTAAAAGAAAAGATACAAGGATAACAATGAATAGTCGGTGGTAAACTTCGAGTTACAGAGAGACATGGGAAATTCTTTGTTGCCTTAACCACAATCATCACTAATTTTGAGTTCAATAAAAAATTTGCTGACCTTCCATTCATTTGTACTCTTATCCTTGGCTAGAGACGAACTCATAAGTTTTGCCAGGCTCTATCTCATCAGCTAATATGATAATTACATAGTAAAAAGGAGAAAACCCAAACGTAAAATGATACATAGAGAAAATTTGTTGACTTTTCAAATTTTGCACTCAAGATCTGCAACTTCTCTTTACCCTCTTTTTTCGTTTCTCCATGTATCACCAATTCCTCATCTTCATGAGTAGATTTAATATTATCAACTACGCCCTTTTACTCTTTATGGATGTTTACCCCTTGCTTTTCATGTTTAAATTTCCCCAATTTATCGTTCACTACTAGAAAACAGGGGGTTAGCCACGCACATTTGCGTGGCAGTTGTGTGGCAAAAGCCGAATAGCCACACAATAGCCACGAAAACTGACCCGTGGAAAAACCCTTTGTGTCTAATTTGTAGTCACGCTTTAGCCACACAAATTTGCCACGCAACTACTACGCACAGTTTACCATGCATTAGCCACGCCATTTTAACACTCAATAGCCACGCGCATTATCCACGCCATAACCACGTACGTTTAGCCACGCAATAATCCGGAGAATTTGGTATCGCAATTTCCACACAAAATTAGCCACGCAAAAACAACACAAATTTAGCCACGCAATATCAACCCAAATTTAGCCACGCAATAAATACCCAAATTTAGCCACGCAAATTCAACCAAAGTTAGCCACCCAATATCCACCCAAATTTAAAACGCATTAGCCACGCAATAAACATAAACATTTTCTTTGACTTTCATTGACTTTTAACCACGAAATAGCCATGCAAGTACGTTTTTTTTAAAATACCAGAATATTATTATTAGTTCCAATTTTTATGTCATTAACCACATTTGACAAAACACACACATATTATATATATATATATATATATATATATATATATATATATATATATATATATATATATATATATATATATATATATATATATATATATATATATATATATATATATATATATATATATATATATATACTATATTATAATACATACATAATTGTACAAACATTTTATGCACAAATGTCTTAAAATTAAGAGGTACAAACATTTTATCTATAAACAATAATCTACAATTCATTCATTTTACAAACTCAGATCTACATACATAAATACAGATTAAAACCCCTATATTTATACATAACAAATAAGCAAAAAATACATATAAAAACAGAGGATAAATCCTGAACAAATTCAAAGTCACCGGAACAAATTCAAAGTCACTGGATAAATCTCGAACAAATTCAAACCTGTAATATGCCGGTTTGGACCAGAAAAGTTGTTGGAACTCAAATCTAAACCACGCATTCAAAAACCAGATTACCCCAAACCCGTTTCCTATGAATTTGGAGCAAATTAGTTTAATCGATCTGAAAAGAGTAATTAGAAACCGATCTGTGGTCAGAGAAGGAGACCCGGAGAAAGAGGTCGAAACCTTGAATCAGTTCCAATCGGTTTCATCGATGTCCAAAATCTGAAAACAAATCAAAAACAGAATCAGATCCAATCGGTTTCAAGGAGGGTCCAAAATCTGAACCCAAAATCAATTTCAGAATTCAAATACCGAAAAAAAATCTACAAAATGGGTCAATCGGTTTGTCGATCGGAATCCAAATACCTGAAACAAAATCTATAAGAAGGGATTTGGAGACTAGAGGATAAGGAGTACCGGAGAGATCGAGAGTGAAAGATCGACGATGAATAGGGAGGCGTGGAGGTCCGCTAAATCAAGGGCGTGGAGGTCGGATGTCTCAAGAGCCGTTCGGATGAATGTGAGCTCAAAAGGGTAGCCGTTCGGATGATTGTGGTCCCGATTTTCTGGATTGACAATGGCGACTTGGAAGGGGAGGTCGATGGGACTTCACCTGGTCGGAGGGGAGGTCGACTGGTGAAGCTTTAACCAGTCATCCGATCCAAGCTTTAACCAGTCATCCGGTGGTCTTGACGGGATCTGTCGGTGAAGCGGATGAATTGGAGATGGTTCCGATGGTTATGGCGGATTGCAGATGAATGGGAGGCAGATGAATGGAAGCTCAAGGAGGGTAGCGGTCGGTATGGAAGCTCAAGAAGGCTGCGGTCGGTAAGGAGGTCATCACCGGCTGAAGAGGGAGGCGTGGAGGTCGGATGACTCAAGGGAGGTCGCCGGATCGAGAGATCGAGGGTGAGAGCCGGTGATGATGTGAGGGTGTGAAAGACAGAGAAGCTTGAAGGAGGGAGGCGAGATTTACTGCAGGATTATGATATGATATTAGGGTTAGGGTTAGGCAAGTGATAGCCGTTATTTAAATTTATTTAGATTGGTGGCTAAAGCGTGGCTAATCAGACACGCGATAGCCACGCCAAACGTATTTCTTTTAATGTGCAACGTACTACAAGTGCAACGTAACCGGTTATTTTGTTATTTAAACTCGTTAGTGTCTAAAGCGTGGCTAATCAGACACGCAATAGCCACGCCCAGGGTATTTATTTTGTTAAACGAAATAATTTAATAATTGTTTACTTTTAATATATATATATATATATATATATATATATATATATATATATATATATATATATATATATATATATATATATATATATATATATATATATATATATATATATATATATATATATATTCTAAAATAAATGGAAAACAATTATTAAAATATTTCGTGGCTATTGCGTGGTTAAGTAGCCACGCATTTAACACGCAACCAGGTAGTGCGTGGTAAATGTGTGTCTAATTAGCCACGCAATAAGCACGACTGTATTTGTATTTTTCGTTTTTTGAATGTCAAACATTATTTTTTGAGTTCATTTTTTGTACATCGTTTATTATACTTTATTATCTTTATATTTACCGGTTTATACGTAAATTTGACTTACACACAAGCGTGTACACCTTCCAAACCCGTTGTGCATTTCAAACGTTATCATTTCAATGTGTATAAACAATTGTGATTTTAACACACCAACACATTGATGTGCATACATTAATACTCATAGACACACACACACGTATACATATACTTTACACACACATACATACTTATACCCATAAACTCACACATACATACATTTATATACCTTGAAATGATAAAACTTGAAATGAGTAACGGGTTTGGAAGGTGTACACGTTTGTGTGTAACTCGAATTTACATATAAACCGAGAAATATAAAGATAATAAAGTATAATAAGGATGTACAAAAAATGAACCAGAAAAAATAATGTTTACCCTCCAAAAAACAAAAAATACAAATACAGTCGTGGATATTGCGTGGCTATTTAGCCACGCCATAAACACAGTTTTCCATTTATCTATATTAGCCACGCTCTTACCACGCATTCAATGACTGCGTGGCTATCGCGTGGATACTTTTAGCCACGCCATAAACACAGTTTTCCATTTATCTATATTAACCACGCTCTTACCACCCATTCAATGACTGCGTGGCTATTGTGTGGATACTTTTGCCACGCAACAACAACAAATTTTTGATGCGTTGAAGTTCCGTCACAAGTGCGTGTCTAAAATTGGGGTCTTAGGTTGTGTAGTTTATGCGTTGAAATTGCGTGTCTATTTAGCCACACAAACTTTGAGTGGCTATTTTTCGTGGCTAAATACCCATTTCTCTAGTAGTGATTGGCAACATCTTCCACAGCAGGTCTGCAAATTCAGGTGGTACATCATCATCAGAAGTAGAATCATCAGTATCATCAGTTGAATTCACATTAGGGTTAGCGTTTGGGATGGTTTCCTGGAGGCAAGAAAGAGATAACAACATGACTCCAAAGACTTTAAATTGAAAAGATCAAGCTCAAAATCTCTGCCGGTGACACAAGAACTATCTGGACAGTGGCGAAGATAGAAAAACATAGGTGCAATGAAGGGAATTGAGCAGGTGATGGTGTTTAACGTTTATTTTTTGGGCATAATCGACGGCCTGATGCGGCGACGAAGAGACCGAATAGAACAGGGAGGTAGCTTGACTTTCGTCTTGCAAAAGAAAGAGGTCTGGTAGTTCGGAAAAAACGTTGACACCCTTTTCCCGATATAGAGGCGACACACAAGGAAGGACGCGGTGGGAAGGAAGGAAAGAAGACGCCACACGTGGACAAATGATCCGAACAGGATCCATTACCCAAAAAATACCCGAATATGGATCCAATGGCACGCATCCATAAGACACGACGCAAATTTATCTATAGAAAGAATAATAGGTATAATAGTAACACAAAATACAATTACAGACGATATAGTGACACGCCTAGGTCGTCGTGCGGTCAAAAATAAAGAAAAACCTAACACACACTAGTACAGTGGTAGTCAGGGTCGATCCGCAGGAGTTACGTGGTTAGGACAAGACGATAGATTACCAACTGTAGTGTCACTCTACAGTCAGCGGTATTGTTTCTACTTTGCCAAAAACCAACTAAAAACACAATTCCACGACCAATGCCAAAACCTAACTCAAGCATGAACTAAAATAACCCAAATCAAATCCTAGACTAAAGTTCCTTACTGAAATCAGAAACTAAATTCAGAATTCAGAAGCAAACAATCAATCCAATACAATCAAAACACATCCAAACTTCAATAATGCAAAATAACATCAAACCGAATGATTACTTTCATATAAATCAGAAACCAAACTCAAATCCAATCCACACAATCAAATATCAGATCCAACTACTGACTAATGCTACTGAAATCAGAACTATAAATCTAAACAAACATCGAGTAATCGATGGAAATCCCAATTATGGAATATCTCGATACCGAGTTGATAAAACAAGAGAAAAACTAAATAACTAACCAAACTGTTGATTCCCACTGAAAAACTGACGAAATAGTGCCTTTGGATCCCTCCTTCGCGTCCCGGGATGAGTGAAAAGTCGGACGGGACTCCGGTATTTATAATGGTGCGAAATTAGGGTTCCCGCGTCGCGGCATTGTCTTTCCCGCGTCGCACGTGTTGCCTTATCCCGACTTTTCGGAGTTTAAAAGTCAAAAACGGAGATTTTGTGATTTCTTGACATTAGCGTCGCTAATATGGAAATTAGCGTCGCTAATATTGGATCTAGAAACTTCCACGCGCGCGTTCGAATTTTAAATCTGAGTTTTTTCCCTCCTGCGAACATTAGCGACACTAATTATAAAAGTTAGCGACGCTAATGTGTCCAGACTTCTTTTTCTTGTCCGTTTTGCTCCGTAACTTCTCCAGAATTGCACTAAAACCCCTGCATTTACACTAAAACATTTCCAAGCACCTTGGCACAAAAGTAAGTGATATTAGCCAATTAATAAATATAAATTAACTAAAACACGGCTAAATAACGCCTTAAATACTTGATATTACTAGGCGTTATCAAACACCCCACACTTGTGCCTTGCTTGTCCCCAAGCAAGAGAGTTTTTAACAAATTTTAACAAAGACTCAAACAATTTTTGAATGTGTTTAATTTCAAAGCTTATTGTCCCGATAGTTAGATGGAATAGTTTGTGAAAACATAATCGGAATATTCTTTGTAATTCACGACTTTCTAAAGAACCATTGATTACAAATTTTCGGTATGCAAAAAGCAAACTTACTCATTCAGATTCTAAAGGCCGCTAAAGAATTGTCCATGACTTTCGATGTTGTCCGTGTAACGAGCTTTCAGAAATACCATCCCAGACCAGACGATCTTAGGTGGCAAGGTGCATAAGCCCCACCCATTTTAGACTTACCGGCTCGAACAACAAAGGTCACAGATTGACAATTCCTTCCTAAATTCCAAACTTAAAACACTCCAATATTCTAACTCTTAAAACTCAACTTATTTGACTAAACTACTAGCATGATCACAACTAAATGGTATTTCTCGAAAAATACCAATGCTACAACATTCAGAAACTATTCGTTTCAAAATTATAATCTATTAAAAAAAATTAAAAAATTACTAATAATTTTAAAAATTTGGTCATTTTCCGCAAAAATTTTCAAAAACACACTCTTTCGACCGTCCACACCCCACACTTAAAACCGTACAACGTCCCCGTTGTACAAAAATAATTTTAGAACTAGGGAGAAAGAGTTACCCCTTAGGAACGGCGAATTGCTTGATTGTCGGGACCATTTGTAGCAGAGTTGATTGTTCAAGTCATTCACGATGAAATCTGGGAGTTGGGCGAAGTAGTGAACATGCCGGCATAATGCAAGTGTAGGGGTACGGTGACCCCACACTTGCGTTATGCAACTCCATCAATTGGTGCAGCAGTTACAATTTGGCAAGATACTATTCTCACTAACAAACACATTAAAAAAAAGTTGCAAAATACAAAAGAAGATTACAGATTGCGAGTTGCTGTCCTTGCTGATTCCCCGTCTCCGCGACGCCAGAGTGTCAAGATTGCGTCGCGTAGATGCTATGAGATCCAGTGTCAATCGATCAAGGTTGAAGATCCGCGGCGCCAAATGAAGATGTCCGAGTCGCGAGTATGCGCGAAAAGCCCCTATGCATCGGGTCTCTCCTCGACCCGCGTCGCGGGTTGGTGATGTTGGCGGCGCGACTCCCGAATTTTCTTTGTTTTCCTTTCTATTTACTCACCCTACCCCTCACTTAGGACATACAGTATTACACTCAACAATAATCATCCACAATGGTATTTTGACCAAAAATAAAAATTAAAATAAAAGAAAATACTTATCGAAAATCGGGTTGCCTCCCGAAAGCGCTTCTTTGCTCGGTCTTTTAGCTGGACCGTCTTTGCGTGTCTACGGTGGATTGTACGCCATTTGTCTCCACTGAATTTCAGTTACCACCGTCCATTCGTTGATTCCATACTCCAATTTCCCCGGGTCAAATGGTTTGCCGGTTCCTCTGATGCTGCCCGGTTGCTATTTTCTGATTAATTCGAGCGAATTTTTGGAAGTCGCTTTAAACCTCCAAGCTCGGTCCTTCCTTCGGTGTTTCTTCAACATCACCGGCTTAGCGTGGAGCGTGCCCAGTGCCTCTCCCAGTAATTGTTTTGCAAATTTCATTTTGCTTGCGTCTCGCGTGCTATCTTCATTTTGCAATTTTGGCTTGCAGTGCCAATAGAAATTTTCCAATCGAATGGGATCGGAAGGCAACATATTGAGATGCTCCCGAATGTCCTCATCGATGGTATTAATGACATCTAATTTTCCATTCATGAATGGATCATGAGTGGCCATAAAATCATGTTTCTTATTTTCAAAAACCAACTCGTCAGCATTATCTTCTTGATCATCGTCCAGCAGATGGATCGGGACCAAGAGTGAGCGACTGGTTTGATCTGGTGGTGGTACAAAGTCACCCATCACCAGATCCTTACTTTCAAAAGACTCAAAATTTTCAAAAATCCTAGGTTCGGGGGTAGTATTGTCATCTACACCCACTTCCCCAATAGTATCAACAACTTCAATAATTTCGGGGATCGTTGGGTTGGGGTCTGTACTGTCACTTACAGCCTCCTCCACAACATCCTCATCAATCAAATCGTCTGGTGATGGTATGGATTCACTCATCACCAACTCGACATTATCAACATTTTCAAAAACATCAAAAACATTAAAAGCTGTTTAGTCAGAGGTAGCATTGTCACCTGCAACCTCTTCCTCAACAACATTTTCGACCCTCTCAATGGTCTCTTGATTTTCCCACGGTGCATGCCCTTCCATCACATATTCAGGTGATGCAAGTTGACACACATTATCATTGGTATTAAAATTACTCACCTCGGCTTCTGGCGAGTTTGGCGGAAATCCCAAATTCTGATCGTTCATTGAACACGACTCATCACAAGTACCTTGACGGTTGCTGTTGTATTAATGGTTGTAGTTACCATTGTAATTCTGCTCTCCCTGATTATTCGACATATATGGTCGTCCGTTGTTGTTGCTTTGGTATTGCTCTTGACCATACACTTGATGAACCTCTTATGGTCTTTGTTCTTGTTGACCGTGCTTCTGTTGAATTGGTGGTTCTTGCTGCACGGTGGCCAATACTGTATCGAGCTTCCTGCTAAGGGCACCGATCTCATTTTTCACCTCCTTCTTCCAGTCGTTATCGATATCTACTGCTGCCACCGATGAGGTGCTGTTTGTCTTCCTTACTGAATGATTGAACTTGGATCCATTGCTGAGTTGCTCCAAGAACCTCCATGCCGTCTCACTATCTTGTAGCATAATTGTCCCTCCAAAGGATGCATCAATCATGCCCTGGCTCATACCGTCGACACCGTCGTAGAATATCGTGACCAACTGCCATCGTGGAAACTCGTGGTGTGGACATGAGAGCAACAGCTCATTCAATCTCTCGAAAGCATCATGGAATGCTTCCCCGAGTTTTTGCTGAAATTCCTGTATGTCTCTTCTTACTTGCATTGTCTTACTCGGGGGATAGAACTCCTGCAAGAACATTGTCCTCAACTGCTCCCACGTGGTGATACTGTTGGCCGGCAACGACATGAACCAATAATGCGCCTTGTCCTTGAGTGTGAACGGAAACAACCTAAGCCTAAAGAAATTCCTATCAACATTTCTAGGTATGTTCACATTGGCTATAGCTAAGAACTCGTGAAGATAATTATAAGGATTATCATGCTTATGACCCCTAAATTTAGGCAACACACCTAACAACTCTAGCCCAATCTCTACGTGACAATCTACATTTTCAGGAAAAAAATATAGGCGATGCCTCATCGTACTCCCGTGGCTGGAAGTGCGATGCAACCGACTGCCCACTCGGTTGTGCAAAATAAAGCAGAGGAACAAAATTACCGTTATTGTAGAGCTGATACCGTTGTCCTCGCCACTGATTGATATGTTGTTTCTGTCGTGGAGGTCCTCGACCTTGGTTCCACTGGTTGTTATTGTAATAAACCGGGCCAGCATAACACGTGTATTGACCCGGGTACATGTAATCGCCCATTGTGAGGACGTACACATACAAAAATTAAAAACTAAAAATCAAACATCAAAAGAAAAGAAAAGAATACCACTGATCGTCTATCCTAAGCGCACAACTCCCCGGCAACGGCGCCAAAATTTGACACGCCTAGGTCGTCGTGCGGTAAAAAATAAAGAAAAACCTAACACACACTAGTACAGTGGTAGTCAGGGTCGATCCGCAGGAGTTACGTGGTTAGGACAAGACGATAGATTACCAACTGTAGTGTCACTCTACAGTCAGCGGTATTGTTTCTACTTTGCCAAAAACCAACTAAAAACACAATTCCACGACCAATGCCAAAACCTAACTCAAGCATGAACTAAAATAACCCAAATCAAATCCTAGACTAAAGTTCCTTACTGAAATCAGAAACTAAATTCAGAATTCAGAAGCAAACAATCAATCCAATACAATCAAAACACATCCAAACTTCAATAATGCAAAATAACATCAAACCGAATGATTACTTTCATATAAATCAGAAACCAAACTCAAATCCAATCCACACAATCAAATATCAGATCCAACTACTGACTAATGCTACTGAAATCAGAACTATAAATCTAAACAAACATCGAGTAATCGATGGAAATCCCAATTATGGAATATCTCGATACCGAGTTGATAAAACAAGAGAAAAACTAAATAACTAACCAAACTGTTGATTCCCACTGAAAAACTGACGAAATAGTGCCTTTGGATCCCTCCTTCGCGTCCCGGGATGAGTGAAAAGTCGGACGGGACTCCGGTATTTATAATGGTGCGAAATTAGGGTTCCCGCGTCGCGGCATTGTCTTTCCCGCGTCGCGCGTGTTGCCTTATCCCGACTTTTCAGAGTTTAAAAGTCAAAAATGGAGATTTTGTGATTTCTTGACATTAGTGTCGCTAATATGGAAATTAGCGTCGCTAATATTGGATCTAGAAACTTCCACGCGCGCGTTCGAATTTTAAATCTGAGTTTTTCCCTCCTGCGAACATTAGCGACACTAATTATAAAAGTTAGCGACGCTAATGTGTCCAGACTTCTTTTTCTTGTTCGTTTTGCTCCGTAACTTCTCCAGAATTGCACTAAAACCCCTGCATTTACACTAAAAACATTTCCAAGCACCTTGGCACAAAAGTAAGTGATATTAGCCAATTAATAAATATAAATTAACTAAAACACGGCTAAATAACGCCTAAAATACTTGATATTACTAGGCGTTATCATATAGTCATTTTAAATTTGTCGTGATTCAAAACCAAAACAAATCCAAACCAGAGGACTGTCGAGTGAATAAAAATGAAATATGGAGGAAAATGCAATTTACCCCACATCAGAAGGACCATTTACGTACTTTATACTCCAGTTTATACCAGCAACCATAATACATCGAAATAGTATTTTAATACTTATACATGTTTATTCAACTAACGACTGAAAATAATATATATCATATTTCCAAATTAAGCTGTCTTTATCCTACAGGTTGGACTACGGTCTTCTATATGCTTCTATGTCTACACTTTCAGAGACAGTTAATTTATTTATTTTAACAAAATTAGATGATATTTCAGAAATTTAACCCGGAAACCATCTAGCACCAAGAAATACTCCACATAATCACGAAAATTATCATGCTTTAAAAATTCTATCAGAACTCTGTAAACTATAATTATTAATGAATTTATTTTTATTTTTTATGTTTTATGTTTTTTATTTCTTGGAAATTCCCAATAAACTGACGTCAATTTATGTGGAAATAGAGGGTGCACGTAAGTGTATATGCGTACATGTGGAGAACGGGGGGTTGGTGAAAGCATGCATGTAGTTCGACTTCGATTTACGTCTATAAATGGGGCGTAAAGCTATTAGGTGTTATTCAAAGAACAAGCTAGCAAAGATTCACTAGAATCTGAACTTCACCTTCGTGCATATATCTGTATGTGTATGTACAACTAAACTTGCATAGTATATATACACACGATATGAAACGAGGCAGTAATTCGTGTTCAGGGTTGACGAAAGGTGCATGGACTGCTGACGAGGATATGCTTCTCAAGAATTGTATTGAAAGATACGGCGAAGGGAAATGGCATCTTGTTCCTCTTAAAACAGGTAACAAACACCTTGTAATCCATTTCATGTTACAAAACGTCCATAAGATCATTTTGTTGGTTTCTGAAAACCGAGACAATACAAGATTTTTGTGTTATTTTGGTTCGTGATTTTATTGGTTCATGTGATATTTGTAGGGCTAAACAGATGTCGAAAGAGTTGTAGGCTACGGTGGTTGAATTATTTGAGGCCAAATATAAAAAGAGGAGATTTTGGTGAAGATGAAGTTGATCTCATGCGTAGGCTTCACAAGCTTCTAGGGAACAGGCAAGCACAAGTTAAAATAATTTAACAAGAAATATCTAGTGGAAATTTTTATACGTTCATAATTAGTTGTTTTAATTTCACGCATTTATGTTATGATAAAGAGAAAAACTAGAGTTGTCTGAGGTTACTTTTGATTTAAATTTAGATGGTCTTTGATTGCGGGGAGACTACCAGGAAGAACTGCTAATGATGTGAAGAATTACTGGAACACTCATCTATGCCCTCGTCCCAAGAAACAAAAGAAAGAACCCAATGCAGATGAACCATTACAAGACGCCGAGGTCACGATCGTCATCAAGCCTCGACCGCGAACCTTCGCCAAAGGCCAAATTTGTTACATCAGTGACAACCCACAGATTGTAGATAATGGAGGCGGCGTTAACCTAATAAGCTCATCAAATGATGGTGACAACAACATTAATATGTCATCGGGATTAATTTCTTCACCTAGTCTTCCAGATGACATGATTAATGAATATATAGGCGAATTACTAAATGATCGTGAATTGCAAACTTGCGAAAAACTTGGATATTCATTTGGTGATTCTCTAG
>CM042016.1:35919607-35924607 GCA_023525715.1 Cichorium intybus | reverse complement strand
CAAGAGCCAATGATGAGAATGTGCATTGAGAGATATTTCTGGAGTGTGTTGTAAGACTGGTTGACATCATATCTTTATATATCTATATACTGACACATCTTGTGTTGATATCGAGTAGGAAGATTATTCACTAAGCTTTTTATAAGCTTACACTTGAGTTGTATTTTGTTTTGCAGGTATCTGTAGCAGTGATAGGGGAAGGCATTTAACAGAGAGAGTGAGAGAGGGTTGACTTTGAGTCGTCGTTTAGTAGTGTTTGATTTTATTTGTAATGTATGGGTTAGTCCGTAAGGACCTTTTGTGTAATTAAATATGTGATAACATCTTGTTTTCACGGTTTGAGTACAAGTATACCCATTTGATTATGTGTTATGTGTTTAAAATTTTTGGGTATACTTTGTATGGAAAAAATCGGGCATTACATGTTGCACCTTCAAAACCATCATAAAGGTATGTTGTACCTTCATGGTGAGCCGGGCATGATGAGATGGACTTAGGGTGTGTGTTAGTTGCATATGCACACATCATACATATGACTTACCCTTTTATGATGAAATGTTCTTTTAAAATAATTGATGTTTTATGATGATGATATTGACTATGTTGATTTTTGGGACAAATTTTCCCTCAAACATTTTTTATGACGTGTGTGTGTTTTAAAATGTTTTTTGGGGCTTTGACTTGAGTATGGTGATTGACATTACCTACTCTATATGAGTTGACCACGGGTATTCTAACTAGGCATTTTCATTGCCTAACTTATTTTGACATGTGGTCAGGTTGATGAATAAGGATGACTCATGTAGAGCTTAGGATTTTGGAAAGCCACGAATTGTATGGTTTCATTTAAACTATGTAATGATGTTTACATTGTAGCCACCTCGCTCTTTTGAAACAAACTAATTCATCGGGAACGTTTGTCTCTCCGCAACCTAAACTCTGAAATGATTTTTAAGTAAAATCCAATGGATTGTTTTTATATCGATGTTTAATTTTGATTTAACAGTAGTATTGAGATGTTTTGGGACCAAAGTTCCCCCATGTGACAACTTATATATTTTAAATGAAACTTACCAGTTTATAAATTATATTTTTACAATTACCTTTAGCCAAGGGTGTTACATATATGAAGTGTGCATATGTGCATTTTTGTGCAAAATGTGTATATGTGCATGTATTGTGCATATGTGCTCCTTAAAAATATCAAGTTTTTTTTAGATTTTTTTTGATGAAATGTCTTAAATATTAGCGACTTAATACATTAAGTCATTTTTGGTGAAAAAAATTATTGTCTAGGAGTTCTCCATTTCTCACGAATATATGGGTTTTCAAATGTTTCTATATATATATATATATATATATATATATATATATATATATATATATATATATATATATATATATATATATATATATATCCTATCCTATCCTAATAAATAAATATCTTAAAGTACACTTGTCATCACCACATTGATTTGCCCACGTGTCATTTCTCATAATTTTAAATTTCTTTATATTTGTATATATTGTTTGACAGTTTCATTTATCTCGATAAGGAATCCCTAAATCAGCTCCTTCCGCCTATCTTCCCGTGAGATATGTCATCTTTGAATTCAAATCCAAACCCTCTTTTTCTCTTATATTCGACAGCCCGATCACCTTGACCCCTCCCTCAATCCTACCATGCTAAATGCCACCAGGCACCATCCTCCATTGTTGCTCTCCCTAGGTGCCATCAAGATCACTCGGTCGATCAGATCTAAACTGCAAATTATATGGTTAGCTTTATTTTATTTCAAGAACTCATCCTATTTATCTTTATTTTCATGATATCGACACTTTAGAACCATAAACTCTTTCCTGAGCACTATCAACCACCACATTGACCTCTATCGGCCACTGTCGTCGCCAGTATCATTTATGACCTTCAAATCACTCATCATAAGCAACGAAGTAGACCTAGGGGTTTAAGTGTTTATACACTCGAAACACTTGAAAAATCCAACAACGGGCAATAGACTTTAGACAGTTTCATCGAAGATTATCATTCATACATAAATACACACCCCAAATTGCTATTATTGCAGATTATTGGTATTTGGAACTATCACCAGTTGATGGGCGAACTTTAATTGATTTTATGCATACACGAGGTCTCTACATGCGTTCTAGGACAAGTGGTCAGTTCTTTTTCTTTTTGTCCGATTTAATGGTATAGAATGATTTGCAGTGACTAACGCTTGTGGTTTCTCTCTTTAATCAGGTTAAACTTTCATAAAGACTATCACACGTGCAAAATGCGTCTGTGTTAATGAGATTTCAAATATGAAATCCCTAATTCTCGCCCCTAAATCTCACCGGCTTTCCATATATTAAGGGTTTTATTGATCTGATATCAAGATCGGTGATTTCCTAAATCCCTAATTTTCGGCACCCACTTCTACCCTATGCAACTCCTCTCAAGATTGATGATTTTCTATAAAAAATTCTCATTCACAAAAATCCTAACCACTCGCCGGCCTACTGAGTGGCATCTACATCTTCTTCTTCTTATGCCCCTGTTTTTGTAATAAGATACGATGAATTCTTCGAAACCACCTAAGTATGAGGATCCAAGTTTCCATCTCAGGTCGTTAATGTCTACGTCCGTGTCATCGATGATGAGGTCAGTGCTGCATCTTCACTTTGGGTTGAGTTTAAACCACACTAGATGGTGGTTGGACCTATATATTGACAGTGGAAGCAGGTAATCAGAAGCAGCCTTAGTCTATAGTGGTATGAATTCTTTCCATAATTAAACTTTATTTTGATTTGTAATAAATTATTGGAATTACAACGAATGAATACAAAAAACAATGGTTTTTGCGTA
This sequence comes from Cichorium intybus, assembly GCA_023525715.1. NCBI lineage: Eukaryota > Viridiplantae > Streptophyta > Magnoliopsida > Asterales > Asteraceae > Cichorium > Cichorium intybus. Next base: position 35,921,738 of record CM042016.1, on the reverse strand, counting down.
GAAGTTCTTCAATCTAACAAGAAGTGAATGTGCTTATCAAACATTATAGCGGGTCCACAGTTGAAAAAAGGTTCCCATATTAATCGCACTTTATTAAAACTTGGAACCCTTGGCCACAAATTGAGGTGTACACTTGCATTGGTTTATTTTCCGTTCAAACACGATACCAGTACAATATCAGTTCATCCTCATCTTTCTTTCCCTATCCTTATCAGGTTTGTGAATTATGTCTGCGTAACCATATATTTGTTTCTTCCTGTCAGATGTTCTTCTCCTCTACAACTATCAAATCTTTGTTTCTCGACCTATTTCTTTTTATTCTTTTTTATATTTATATATTGGTGAATAATTATGGAAGATAGTCTTGAAGTCCCTTTGCTTTTTAAAGTTTCAAGGTTAGTGTAATTTATGACCATTCTCAACCAAATATGCTAGAAGCCGAAGGTCATCCTTTATCATCTACAAAAAGTGGATGGATTACTCTGTTATGTCTGTTTTTTGCAGGTTGTTGAAGGTATAAAGGAAGAAGTTGTGGTATCTCCTGCTCATGCTTTTGGAATCATATAGGATTCGAAGGTATCAATCAATGATCAGAGGTAGTAGGGGCTTAATCTATTAATTAAGTTTTGGTTAAGAACTTTATTATGGTCATCATGTTAGCATTTCAGAAGTAAATTTCTTTACTCATCTGATAAGAACCAAAATTACAACACTAATTTCTTTGATACCAAAACTACGCAAAAAGTTAAACTTTCACCAAAATATATATTTCCTTTAACATAATCCATTTCAATACCAAGACCATCCGAAAATTGAAACAATCTATACCTAAAATAGATTTTTTAAAAGAAAAAAAGTTTTATGATCCATAAAAGAAACGACAATTAAATTTTCAACTTTGGCAAAACCATTTATCAAGAAGCAATATGTTACCCAGACCTTTTTATCTACTTTTTGTTTTTTGATTTCATAGTCACTGCTCTTTTTGTCATCAAAAGTGGAGGTTAATCAGAGATTATTATTATTATGGTCAAATAAAAATGACAACTTGTACTTTTAGTTTCTGATTAACCACAAAGTTCTTCTTTAGTCAATGAGCAAAAGCAAAAAACATCAAATACAAGAATGCCACTGGAGTTTTGTCTTTACTTGGTTGTATATATAGGTATGTCTTGCATCAACCTGAATATCTTTATGTGATGGGCCAGGTCACATATATAGGGCCATTTTTTTTTGCTATGAAGGCTATAAACTACTCAGTGACACAACTTTATTCCTTTTCTTTGTTTCTTTCTTTCTTTTGATTTAAAACAATTAATTATGTAGAATTACTTGATCGTCTTTGTAATTGTAGGTTCAAGAAGATGTTCTGTTGTATACTGATGGTCATTAATATGAGAGTTTTCTAGGGGAAAAATCCATTTTAGCATTGAACTTTGCAATAAATTTTATTAATAGCGTCGTACTTTGAAATCAATGAATTTCTCAAATTATTTTATTTAATCAAGAAAATTTTCATTTTTATACATTATTTATAGTACAGATGTATTTGAGAAAGTTTGTGGTTTTAGCACTAATGTGAAAAAAAAGTTCTTTATTGGCATTGTACTTTGAAAAATATTACATTTTCGGATATTTATGTTACTCTTTTTACCAATAGACAAGATACATTATTTTTTACCCATAGTGAATGACATTTCTTTACCCCTAATAGAAACACAATTGCATTTTTTGACTGATAATAGCGATACGTAAGTCTTGCATTTTCTGTACACATAACAACAATGCCTTACTCATAATAGCAACGTACTTACATTTCTTTTCCTATAGAAATAGTGTTTTGGAATGGAGTGGTCAGTGCTCCTTTTCTCTTTGTTTTATAAAAAATATACTTGATTTATATATTCTTTTTATTATTTCCAAAAAGCTACCAAGTGGTCTGAGCAAAAAGAGGCTGTTGCAGAATTGGCTAAACTTGCTTCAACAATGAAGATTGCTCCTGTAGATTTTTCAAAAGTATGTCCTACACTTAAGAAGGTATTCAAGATAACTATCTTTCATTCATTAGGAGTAAGTTACTTAGGCAAATTACCATATCGCCATTTTCTTTGTATCTTATTATAGATTCAAA
>CM042016.1:35914607-35917107 GCA_023525715.1 Cichorium intybus | reverse complement strand
GTAAACATGTTTGTTAATATCTAACATTTTTTTTGGTCGGCTGTAGGCCAATTTCCATAAAAAAAATCTAATGATTTAAAGAAAAAATAAGTGTATTTTAAAAAAATATTTGCTAAAAAAAGTGATTTTTAAAAATATCTACCAATAGAGTGTTTTTTCTTTTTTACTTTTTAAACTATTGTTTTAACTTTTATTTTTTTTAATTTTTCATAATAATCATTGTATAAATACAAATGAAAAACTACAAATACCTTGTGTTATATTTGATTTTTCATAATAATCTAGGAATACACATACATTTTTACGTCAGGTTGTAGAGTGATTTGGAGGATCCATGGAAAATGAGATCTCACGTGTATGTAATATTCCTGTTGAGAAAGTTAAGTTGATGCAATAATAAATAGTACCATTCTTGGAGGGTTAGGTGCCGTCATTCTTGACTCTTTGTTTTGAACAAACCCCACATGAATCATTCAATACATATGTATACATCTGTGCGATAATGCAAACGTTGTCACTAAGTTTAATGGCATATTTCTTCTTTGTTTTAAGCCCAGATTAGAGAATCTAAAATAATATTTTAAATGTTTTAGATTGTATAGTTAATTGTAATATAATAAAAGTTAAAATAACTCTTTAAAATAATAAATAATAAATAAAAGTCAAAGCAAAACAACAATTCAAAATAAAAAATATAAAAGTTAAAATGATAGCTTGAAATTTTAAAAAATTAAAAGAACACTCTTTAGGTAATATTTTTAAAACTACGCCATTTTAATAAATATTTATTTTTAAAATACATTTATTTGGTCAAAAACTCAATTTCCATAAAAAAATCTAATAATTTAAAGAAAAAATATTTCTAAAATGTCCAATTATATTTTTTCTAACTGGGACGCCGAAGAAACTAAAATTGCCCGCCATGTATAACCGGATATACTAATCTCCGCTTGTTTGATTTTGGGCGTGTTTGGCAAAACTAGTTGTAAGCCGGTAGCTGAAGTTGTAGAAGGGGATAAAACTAGGTGGGCATGTTTCGCAGTGACATCAATAGCTTGGGCTATGGTCATAGTAGTGAATGTAGAAGGAGATAAAACACCTCGCCCTCTGACCAAAGCAAGGTTCAGAGGGAAGAGTTCTTGAAGAAAGAGTTGGACATTGTATGAAGTGAAGTTTGACAGAAGTTACAGAAGCATAGTCGAACAGCCACAGTCTCGTTCAAGGGCGCATTCGATCGAAGTCCAACAGGGTGATCTCGGTCCAAGAGAAAGTCTTGGTCAGACCCTGTGTGGTTTAGTCACATACGCTGTCAGAAATATCTTGGGAACATGCGCAGAACCGTACTTCCGTCAGGCGGCAGCATGGGAGCTTGGAATTGTCATTTCACCGTCTGTAAGTGACTAGGTGCAGCGCTATTTTATCCTCCTCCATCTTCCCGCCCAATACTTGTGTGTTCAGTTTTCCACTTTTGGCTATTTATAAAATCTCATATCTATGTAAAAATCATGGTCAAATATATGCAGAAAGTAGTCATAGTGGACGTAGCTCGATCGTTGTTGAGTGAATCACTTTATATCCTTGTGTTTCTGAGTTTCAATCATCTCGCATTACCCACTAGTCTTGATAGCCGAAGAACGTTTTGTCGAAGTACTTGGCCGTGTTCGTTGGTGCATCCACTGCTTACGCCCAACATTTCATATTATTAGATCCTTTATGTAAGTCTTCATTACTTGTGTCACCATCACGGACATCTCGGTGTTCATCATGTGGTATGCAATCTGGATGTTGTTCAAATAATAAAGTTTCACTACTGTGTAACGATGTCTTCGGCTAAAAAGTAAATAAACGTGACCAATATTTTTTCGTGCGGTCTATATTAAAAGCGTCAAGGTTAAAAAACTGGATGTTAACTTTATAAGTTTAACTAGGCGAATTTCCGCGCGTTGCGCATGTTAAAATTATGTAGTTAAAATTTTGACAAATATATGTTGTTAAAATTGAGTATGTTATTAACATTCACTACCAATAATGTTCGTTACACTAAAATGATACATAGAATTATATGTGTTTTCTACAATAAGATAATAAAAATTTTGCAATGGTCTTTACATGTGGTTTATGCATGAATAAAATCAAATATAATTCTTTATTTAGTATTACTTTTAACTATTGCTATGATGAATTAATATAGAAATACTTATTTGATAGAGTATTATTTTTAACTATTGTTAGGGTTAATTAATTTTAAAACTTGTTTTTACCTCAAAATCTAACTTGTAAGAGAAAATAAAACGTTACGGTAATACAAATGTAGATTATTTGAAACATATTTTTATGGAAGGTTACTTTGTAGGTCTCATTGATTGTAATTTTTTTTTAGAATTTTGTTAGGTACATTTACCTACTAATATAATTTGAAATAAACAATTTAAAACGTTTGACATCAAGAGCTCATGAATATTTTTGATTAATATTAACCAAATTAAAAGAAATTCATTTC